>CM056557.1:26968262-27110762 GCA_029721515.1 Synanceia verrucosa
TAATTTTAATTTTAATTTTAATTTTAATTTTAATTTTAATTTTAATTTTAATTTTAATTTTTAATTTTAATTTTAATTTTAATTTTAATTTTAATTTTTAATTTTAATTTTAATTTTTAATTTTTAATTTTAATTTTAATTTTAATTTTTTAATTTTAATTTTAATTTTAATTTTAATTTTAATTTTAATTTTAATTTTAATTTTAATTTTAATTTTAATTTTAATTTTAATTTTAATTTTAATTTTAATTTTAATTTTAATTTTAATTTTCTTTAATTTTTAATTTTAATTTTAATTTTAATTTTAATTTTAATTTTAATTTTAATTTTAATTTTAATTTTAATTTTAATTTTAATTTTAATTTTAATTTTAATTTTAATTTTAATTTTAATTTTAATTTTAATTTTTTTAATTTTAATTTTAATTTTAATTTTAATTTTAATTTTAATTTTAATTTTAATTTTAATTTTAATTTTAATTTTAATTTTAATTTTAATTTTAATTTTAATTTTAATTTTAATTTTTAATTTTAATTTTAATTTTAATTTTAATTTTAATTTTTTAATTTTAATTTTAAATTTTTAATTTTAATTTTAATTTTAATTTTAATTTTAATTTTAATTTTTAATTTTAATTTTAATTTTAATTTTAATTTTAATTTTAATTTTAATTTTAATTTTAATTTTAATTTTAATTTTAATTTTAATTTTTAATTTTAATTTTAATTTTAATTTTTAATTTTAATTTTAATTTTAATTTTAATTTTAATTTTAATTTTAATTTTAATTTTAATTTTTAATTTTAATTTTAATTTTAATTTTAATTTTAATTTTAATTTTAATTTTAATTTTAATTTTAATTTTTTAATTTTAATTTTAATTTTAATTTTAATTTTAATTTTAATTTTAATTTTAATTTTAATTTTAATTTTAATTTTAATTTTAATTTTTAATTTTAATTTTAATTTTTAATTTTAATTTTAATTTTAATTTTAATTTTAATTTTAATTTTAATTTTAATTCTTAATTTTAATTTTAATTTTAATTTTAATTTTAATTTTAATTTTAATTTTAATTTTAATTTTAATTTTAATTTTAATTTTAATTTTTAATTTTAATTTTAATTTTAATTTTAATTTTAATTTTAATTTTAATTTTAATTTTAATTTTAATTTTAATTTTAATTTTAATTTTTAATTTTTAATTTTAATTTTAATTTTAATTTTTAATTTTAATTTTAATTTTAATTTTAATTTTAATTTTAATTTTAATTTTAATTTTAATTTTAATTTTAATTTTAATTTTAATTTTAATTTTAATTTTAATTTTAATTTTAATTTTAATTTTAATTTTAATTTTAATTTTTAATTTTAATTTTAATTTTAATTTTAATTTTTAATTTTAATTTTAATTTTAATTTTAATTTTAATTTTAATTTTAATTTTAATTTTAATTTTAATTTTAATTTTAATTTTAATTTTAATTTTAATTTTAATTTTAATTTTAATTTTAATTTTTAATTTTTAATTTTAATTTTAATTTTAATTTTAATTTTAATTTTTAATTTTTAATTTTAATTTTAATTTTAATTTTAATTTTAATTTTAATTTTTAATTTTAATTTTAATTTTAATTTTAATTTTAATTTTAATTTTAATTTTAATTTTAATTTTAATTTTTTAATTTTAATTTTAATTTTAATTTTAATTTTAATTTTAATTTTAATTTTAATTTTTAATTTTAATTTTTAATTTTAATTTTAATTTTAATTTTAATTTTAATTTTAATTTTAATTTTAATTTTAATTTTAATTTTTAATTTTAATTTTAATTTTAATTTTAATTTTAATTTTAATTTTAATTTTAATTTTAATTAATTTTAATTTTAATTTTAATAATTTTAATTTTAATTTTAATTTTAATTTTAATTTTAATTTTAATTTTTAATTTTAATTTTAATTTTTAATTTTAATTTTAATTTTAATTTTAATTTTAATTTTAATTTTAATTTTAATTTTAATTTTAATTTTAATTTTAATTTTAATTTTAATTTTAATTTTTAATTTTAATTTTAATTTTAATTTTAATTTTAATTTTAATTTTAATTTTAATTTTAATTTTAATTTTAATTTTAATTTTTAATTTTTAATTTTAATTTTAATTTTAATTTTAATTTTAATTTTAATTTTAATTTTAATTTTAATTTTAATTTAATTTTAATTTTAATTTTAATTTTAATTTTAATTTTTTAATTTTAATTTTAATTTTTAATTTTAATTTTAATTTTAATTTTAATTTTAATTTTAATTTTAATTTTAATTTTAATTTTAATTTTAATTTTAATTTTTAATTTTAATTTTAATTTTAATTTTAATTTTTAATTTTAATTTTAATTTTAATTTTTAATTTTAATTTTAATTTTAATTTTTAATTTTAATTTTAATTTTAATTTTAATTTTAATTTTTAATTTTTAATTTTAATTTTAATTTTAATTTTAATTTTTAATTTTAATTTTAATTTTAATTTTAATTTTAATTTTTAATTTTAATTTTAATTTTAATTTTAATTTTAATTTTAATTTTAATTTTAATTTTAATTTTAATTTTTTAATTTTAATTTTAATTTTAATTTTAATTTTAATTTTAATTTTAATTTTAATTTTAATTTTAATTTTAATTTTAATTTTAATTTTTAATTTTAATTTTTAATTTTAATTTTAATTTTAATTTTAATTTTAATTTTAATTTTAATTTTAATTTTAATTTTAATTTTAATTTTAATTTTAATTTTAATTTTAATTTTAATTTTAATTTTAATTTTAATTTTAATTTTAATTTTAATTTTAATTTTAATTTTAATTTTAATTTTTAATTTTAATTTTAATTTTAATTTTAATTTTAATTTTAATTTTAATTTTAATTTTAATTTTAATTTTAATTTTAATTTTAATTTTAATTTTAATTTTAATTTTTAATTTTAATTTTTAATTTTAATTTTTAATTTTAATTTTAATTTTAATTTTAATTTTAATTTTTAATTTTAATTTTAATTTTAATTTTAATTTTAATTTTAATTTTAATTTTAATTTTAATTTTAATTTTTAATTTTAATTTTAATTTTAATTTAATTTTAATTTTAATTTTAATTTTAATTTTAATTTTAATTTTAATTTTAATTTTAATTTTAATTTTAATTTTAATTTTAATTTTAATTTTAATTTTTAATTTTAATTTTAATTTTAATTTTAATTTAATTTTAATTTTAATTTTTAATTTTAATTTTAATTTTAATTTTAATTTTAATTTTAATTTTAATTTTAATTTTAATTTTAATTTTAATTTTTAATTTTAATTTTAATTTTTTGACATTTTTGACTTTTTAGACATACTATAGTATGACTTTTTATGGCTTTTTCTTGACATACTATAATATGGCTTTTTACAATATTTAAACACAAATTATGCTATAAATTCATTCAACACACCATAATAGGGCATATTTATCACTTTTTAAACATTTTAATTTTTTGACATTTTTTGACTTTTTCGACATACTATAGTATGACTTTTTATGGCTTTTTCTTGACATACTATAATATGGCTTTTTACAATATTTAAACACAAATTATGCTATAAATTCATTCAACACACCATAATAAGGCATATTTATCACTTTCTAAACATTTTAATTTTTGACATTTTGACTTTTTAGACATTCTATAGTATGACTTTTTCTTGACATACTATAATATGGCTTTTTACAATATTTAACCACAAATTATGCTATATATTCATTCAACATACCATAATAAGGCATATTTATCACTTTTTAAACATTTTAATTTTCTTGACATTTTTGACTTTTTAGACATACTATAGTATGACTTTTTATGGCTTTGTCTTGACATACTATAATATGGCTTTTTACAATAATTAACCACAAATTATGCTATAAATTCATTTAACATACCATAATAAGGCATATTTATCACTTTTTAGACATTTTAATTTTTTCACATTTTTTGACTTTTTAGACATACTATAGTATGACTTTTTATGGCTTTTTATTGACATACTATAATATGGCTTTTTTACAATAATTAAACACAAATTATGCTATAAATTCATTCAACATACAATAATAAGGCATTTTTATCACTTTTTAGACATTTTAATTTTTTCACATTTTTTGACTTTTTAGACATACTATAGTATGACTTTTTATGGCTTTTTATTGACATACTATAATATGGCTTTTTTACAATAATCAAACACAAATTATGCTATAAATCCCTTCAACATGTCTTCATAAGGCATATTTATCACTTTTTAGACATATGAATGGGCAGCACGGTGGTGTAGTGGTTAGCACTGTCGCCTCACAGCAAGAAGGTAGTGGGTTTGATTCCCGGCCCGGGGCCTTTCTGTGTGGAGTTTGCATGTTCTCCTCATGTCTGTGTGGGTTCTCTCTGGTACTCCGGCTTCCTCCCACCATCCAAAAACATGCATGGGGATTAGGTTAACTGGTTAATTTAAATTGAGCGTAGGTGTGAATGTGAGTGTGAGTGGTTGTCTGTCTCTATGTGTCCTGTGATGAACTGGACACTTGTCCAGGGTGTACCCTGTCTTTCACCC
Source organism: Synanceia verrucosa (assembly GCA_029721515.1). NCBI lineage: Eukaryota > Metazoa > Chordata > Actinopteri > Perciformes > Synanceiidae > Synanceia > Synanceia verrucosa. The sequence goes on from CM056557.1 coordinate 26,972,896, forward strand.
TAAGACAAAATGTCATTTTGTGACGTATGGAAAGATTTCAACAAATTGTACTATGATAGACGGATGGATGGATAGACAGACAGATAGATAGATAGACAGACAGATAGATAGACAGGTAGATAGGTAGATAGATAGATAGATAGATAGATAGATAGATAGGGACTTTATTAATTCAAGCAACCAGCAGCATGTTAAAGATGCAGAATACAAAAATAGAGCACATGGGATATATTGTTAAAAACTCTGACATAACCACTGAAAAATCATATTTACTAAACTACTACATCCTAAAATATGAAAATAGAAATGCTAAAAGTGTGTAAATACACAAAAATACCCCAGAAAAAATCAGCGTGACTGAAAATATGAGCAGCAGAGGGCAGGTGAGGAACTGAACGAGGAGGTCTGTCACTGGGCACACAGGGTGGAGGTCAATGATGGAGAGCAGTTCGTCACTGGGCACACGGGGTGGAGGTCAATGATGGAGAGCAGTTCGTCACTGGGCACACGGGGTGGAGGTCAATGATGGAGAGCAGTTCGTCACTGGGCACACAGGGTGGAGGTCAATGATGGAGAGCAGTTCGTCACTGGGCACACGGGGTGGAGGTCAATGATGGAGAGCAGTTCGTCACTGGGCCCCCAGGCTGGTCGAGGTCAATGATGGAGAGCAGTTCGTCACTGGGCACAGGGTGGAGGTCAATGACGGAGAGCAGTTCGTCACTGGGCACACGGGGTGGAGGTCAATGACGGAGAGCAGTTCATCACTGGGCACCTGCAGGGTGGAGGTCAATGACGGAGAGCAGTTCGACACGCGCCACCCGGGGGGGAGGTCAATGACGGAGAGCAGTTCGTCACTGGGCACACGGGGTGGAGGTCAATGACGGAGAGCAGTTCGTCACTGGGCACACGGGGTGGAGGTCAATGACGGAGAGCAGTTCGTCACTGGGCACACGGGGTGGAGGTCAATGACGGAGAGCAGTTCGTCACTGGGCACACGGGGTGGAGGTCAATGACGGAGAGCAGTTCGTCACTGGGCACACGGGGTGGAGGTCAATGACGGAGAGCAGTTCGTCACTGGGCACACGGGGTGGAGGTCAATGACGGAGAGCAGTTCGTCACTGGGCACACAGGGTGGAGGTCAATGATGGAGAGCAGTTCGTCACTGGGCACACGGGGTGGAGGTCAATGATGGAGAGCAGTTCGTCACTGGGCACACGGGGTGGAGGTCAATGACGGAGAGCAGTTCGTCACTGGGCACACAGGGTGGAGGTCAATGATGGAGAGCAGTTCATCACTGGGCACACGGGGTGGAGGTCAATGATGGAGAGCAGTTCATCACTGGGCACACGGGGTGGAGGTCAATGATGGAGAGCAGTTCATCACTGGGCACACAGGGTGGAGGTCAATGATGGAGAGCAGTTCATCACTGGGCACACAGGCAGCACGAGGTCAATGATGGAGAGCAGTTCGTCACTGGGCACACGGGGTGGAGGTCAATGATGGAGAGCAGTTCGTCACTGGGCACACGGGGTGGAGGTCAATGATGGAGAGCAGTTCGTCACTGGGCACACAGGCAGCACGAGGTCAATGATGGAGAGCAGTTCGTCACTGGGCACACGGGGTGGAGGTCAATGATGGAGAGCAGTTCGTCACTGGGCACACGGGGTGGAGGTCAATGATGGAGAGCAGTTCGTCACTGGGCACACGGGGTGGAGGTCAATGATGGAGAGCAGTTCGTCACTGGGCACACGGGGTGGAGGTCAATGATGGAGAGCAGTTCGTCACTGGGCACACGGGGTGGAGGTCAATGATGGAGAGCAGTTCTTCACTGGGCACACGGGGTGGAGGTCAATGATGGAGAGCAGTTCATCACTGGGCACACAGGGTGGAGGTCAATGATGGAGAGCAGTTCATCACTGGGCACACAGGGTGGAGGTCAATGATGGAGAGCAGTTCATCACTGGGCACACGGGGTGGAGGTCAATGACGGAGAGCAGTTCATCACTGGGCACACAGGGTGGAGGTCAATGATGGAGGTCCTCTCTCTGATGGAGTCCAGCTCTGAGAGGCGTCACACTGGTCCAACATCAGCTGCAGCTTCTGACACTTTCTGGTTCCTCTTTACATATTTTACACTCTGATTTTTTTTTTACATTTTCAACAGATGCAAACAAAGAGCAGCATCAGTCTTTATTGCCTCCTGATCACACCTGCCCAGGTGTGATGCATCACCTCTAACAAGGTCTCACCTCCTGATGGGAACAAAGAGAAGAACAACACTTCATGTAGACACCTGCTGCAGTTTGGCTTCATTGTGGCTTTTTATAACAAATTATGATGTGCTATAACAATCTTTTTTTTTTTATAATACTGAAATGGCAGCGTCTCTTTCACAGTTTTATTATTTACTCATGGTGCTGGTCAGTCAGGGTTTGAGGATGTTCTCCATCCAGATGTTTCTGCAGCTGCAACAAAAAGACATGAGCTGTTTTCTTCATTATTATTTTTAGGTTTATAAAAGCAGATGTTAACTTGTTTTCCAGCTGGTAGAAAGTTCGTAGACTCTGCTGCTCTTCGTGCTTCACTCACTCACCTAAACAAATTTAATAACTATTATTAGAATGAAAATCAAATGAATAATAAATAAAATGGTGTGAATATGCATATAAATAACAGTTACAGTAACACTTGTTCATAAAAAAAACAGTCTTTACACTGGACTACATTATTTTAATTAGACTGAATGGAATTTCACAAACTTATGAAAAAAATCATCAGACTGAAAGATATTTGGAAACCAAATTACAAAAAAATATTTACAAAAGTTCATTTTTTTAAAAAATTATTATCATGAGAGTTGGCTCCTCGGCTGTTGCGGTAATAAGTACATTAAAATGGAGGGAAAGTTTGGATTAAGACTCTTTTTGACTTTCACAGGAAGTTTGAGACTAAATGTTGTCGAGATTCTGTGCTTCTTTTTGACATGAATAAAAACTGCTGACCTCAGATGAGTCAGACTGTTTCTGCAGGATGAATGAAGTCAGAACAGAAACAGAACAAACAACAAGTGACCACAGGGAGGCGCTCTGGAGGCCCTGATGGAGCGAATAGCCTCCTCCTCCTCCTCCACCTGCTCAGGTGAGGCAGGTCTGCAGGTATAAAGGACTCTTTCTCTGGGTGGAAACAGACTCCAGTCGCTCACACTGAGATCTTTGTCACAAACGTTGGACTTCCTGTAGAAAGATGGAGACACTGTTCGCTATCTGGCTCTTTCTCGCCGTCTCCGCCTCAGGTGAGAAAAACAGCTCACCTGGTGTTTTTTAATACTTTCATATAGTTTTATATTTTTCTATCGAGGCTCAAAGAGGAAAGAAGCGTGACAGAAAACTTCCTCACAGCTCGAACTGAAGAGATGAGAGGAAAAAACAGGAAGTCTGAGAGGCTCAGAGATGAGATGTTTCATATTTTCCTTTCATAAAATAATAAAAACACTGAAGGACAGAAAATAGTTTTCAGTATAAATCCAAAAAGGGGGAAGATAGTTTTCTTTAAAAAGTTCTTCTCATGTTTTTATAGCTTTGATTAGAAAAGCACTTGATGAAAATGTATTATTATTATTATTATTATTATAATTATGACATGTCCTGTATCTGAAAACACAGGTCTGAAGTTGAAGCTTAAATTCTCAGTGTCAGTAATGAAAATCAGAATTTGACTTTGTTGGGTATAAAAATATTTTTGGACGTATAAAGTAACTAAGAGTTCAGATATTTGAAAGAAGAAAACAAGGATGATATTAATAATTTGTACTGATGGTGTTTTATACTCTACTGGAAAGATCTGATGATTTACTGAAACTAATAAATGAAAGTTTATTTAACTCGACACTGTAACAACGTTCATCTTCTCAGCTATTTATTTTAAGACTATAATGATTATATTTCAGCACAAATATCACCTGGTTTGTTTGTTGCTCCGCTGACTGAGATTTTTTCGTAAAATGATGATTTTTTTTCCATCAGATTTATTGTAAACATGTTGTCGTAGTTTTAGTCCATTCACACAAACACAGCAGTGTTTTGAGCTAAATGCTAACGTTAGCATATCTCCTCCTCCAGTGTCTTCAGCTACAACTGTTGCCATGACAACCGCCTCACCGACAGTCACCGTTTCCGCGACACCTGATCACACCGTCAGCTCGTCAGAGTCGACTTCCACCTCAGACACCAGTGTGAACACCAGACCTGGTCCCACTGTGTCCCAGTCCAGTCCCAGTACTGGTCCCAGTACCGCCAGTAACCCCACAGCAGCGTCACATGGATCCACCAGACTTGGTCCCACTGTGTCCCAGTCCAGTCCCAGTACTGGTCCCAGTATCGCCAGTAACCCCACAGCAGCGTCACATGGATCCACCAGACCTGGTCCCACTGTGTCCCAGTCCAGTCCCAGTACTGGTCCCAGTACCGCCAGTAACCCCACAGCAGCGTCACATGGATCCACCAGACCTGGTCCCACTGTGTCCCAGTCCAGTCCCAGTACTGGTCCCAGTACCGCCAGTAACCCCACAGCAGTGTCACACAGATCCACCAGACCTGGTCCCACTGTGTCCCAGTCCAGTCCCAGTACTGGTCCCAGTACCGCCAGTAACCCCACAGCAGCGTCACATGGATCCACCAGACCTGGTCCCACTGTGTCCCAGTCCAGTCCCAGTACTGGTCCCAGTACCGCCAGTAACCCCACAGCAGTGTCACACAGATCCACCAGACCTGGTCCCACTGTGTCCCAGTCCAGTCCCAGTACTGGTCCCAGTACCGCCAGTAACCCCACAGCAGCGTCACATGGATCCACCAGACCTGGTCCCACTGTGTCCCAGTCCAGTCCCAGTACTGGTCCCAGTACCGCCAGTAACCCCACAGCAGTGTCACACAGATCCACCAATGCAACAGACTCGGATGGGACCAAGTCAACCGTTGCTATGACAGCCGCCTCTCCAAACAGCCCTGCAGCTGGTTCTCCTGTAACCACAGCGACGGTTTCTAGCGGCAAAAGCACCGGAGTCAGCTCCACATCCACCGTGGCTCCAGGGAACCATACGACGGCGGTGATGAACGGAACGGTGACGGCCAGCCGCTCATCAGATTCCCCGAGTAAACCAACCACCCAACCAACGACATGGCCTCCAGTGGCTGGTGGCGTCCCAGGATGGGGGATCGCTCTGCTGGTTCTGGCTGCTGTGGTTCTGCTGCTGCTGCTGCTGCTGCTCGTCGGCCTGGTGAGACACGATCACTTATTTTAGTCCATATACTGAGATCATGATGGGGTTCTGCTGGATGCATAAATCAGACTCATGTCTGACAGAGTTCATATTTTACCACTGTGAATTAAAACCTCACGAGTTGGACGGTTAGCAGGCATGCTAACTGAGTTAGTGAACTACAGAGGCTTTTTTTATCTGTCTTCTGTCTGTCTTTGTCCTCTGCAGCTGGTGTGGTGGTGCTGCTTCAGGGGACGCCACAATGACTTCAGCTCCTTGGACCACCTGTCCCACAGAGACGACATCCCTCTCTACACAACACATGGACGCTTTGGACCCAACAGGACACTATACGTAAGTCCAACGTCTCTGAATGTGGACACAGAACAAATTCAATAACCCAGCACATCATGTGTCAATGAAATAAGACAGAATATCATCTGTATCAACTCAAGAGAAGAGGTATGTGGAGGAACATGTACAGGACTGAGACTGAAAATCAACAGAACAGAATAAAGATCAGCTGCAGCGCACTATGACGCTCCTCATGACGTACGTTTAATATGAATGGGTTAATGATGGGGTGTTTGTGTTTTAATGAGTCAACATTTGCTCAGGGAACATGGAGGAATAATGTGATCGTCACCATGACAACAGGCTGGGTGTGAGTTTAAGTGTTGATCCACTTAAAAATAGAAATTTACTTTGGCCTTTGTGAGCACAGAGTGACCAAGCTGAGCTATTCAGAGCGACGTAAATCATTAGTGCCACCGATTAGTAACTCCAACCAACACCCTGCTCTTTACGGTGCATACAGTACACTGTGTGTGTGTGTGTGTGTGTATACACACACACACACACACACACACCTGTATATATAAACATCTAAGGAGAAAAATCTCAGTGCTGCCTGGTTCGATTTAACTTTTTAACTCAGTAACTTTCATCTGCCTGATGCTCGACTGTTTTATCAAATTAACATTTCATCCCAACGTGAATAAAGAATCGTTGATTCTCTCTTCCAGGAGGATCTGGATAAACCCATGAAGACCAGGACGGGCTCGTACACCGTCAACCAATAACTGACAAACAGTTTTACACGCTTGACTTTTTATTATTATCCCATTTTAGAATGAAAAAGTGCCTAAATTAACATTCATCTCATAGCTGCTTTATTTATTGTCTGTGGAGTCTGTATTTAAAATGCTGAAAAGTACTGCTCTCATTACAAAAGACACTGTTTAAAACCATAACATACACATTATTATGTTTTAATTGCTTCATACATACTATATTATTTTCTTATATTAATACATATCTTTTTTTTTTTTTTTCTTATTTCTCATTTTTGCCACTGAGTTTATTACACATTTTTGTAAATTTACAGTGTTTTAGAATTTTAACTATTTTTGTTAATAAATTCATTTCCAAAGTAGACTGGCTTTATGTTTACCACTTAAGGTATCCTACCACTTCATTAAGATTAACGTTAATAATCAGATTTCTGATCGCTGGCTCTTTACATCATTAAAACCTGTTCAAACAGATTATTAAAATACAATATCTTCTCTTATTACATATTATCTATGATGCAACGTTTACATTTGTGACTATAATTTTGTTTTTTGTTTGAAAAATGTTTTCCTCCCCGACTAAACGTGACACGAATTATCATATTTTCATTTTTATTTCTATTGTCTTTTTTATTTCTATCATCATACTGTACTTCAGAATAGTTATAATCATACCAAATATTTTCAATATTCTATTATTAAAAAAAATCAATCCTATTAATCTTTAATGGGATAAAGTAATTACAATATATTATATTAATAATACCATACTATACTCTTGGCATTTACCACAAATACATGATCCTGTATTTAGAATTATATTAATTCAAATTATATTATGCTTGGTGTATTAATTGAATATAATTAATTTCCATTTTTGCCTGAAACAAAAGTACTACTATCCTTTTTTTGAGTTACTTTTATTGTGAACATTTTATATAATTGGGATTATCTGAGTGACTGCTGAGTGTATTTATTTCTCTGTTCTGACAGTGGCTTTATGTTATATTTATATTCTATAGATATAATGACAGGGCTCCTCTCTGAAGTGTGCTGCTGCTGATAAGAATCACATTTCAGTTTGGCAGCAGCGTCTCTGTCCCACTTTGTTCTGCTTTGTGTCTGAAACAGGAAGTGTCCCGTCTGAAAGTGGATCCTCACTGAGGCAGATTTTATTTCTGTCTTAATATAAGAGGAGCTTCACAAAGGTGGAAAGAGAAGCCGAGGCGGAGTCATAACTCAGATATGAGCTGATATCAGTGAGTCACTGTGAACACACAGAAACTCAAACTGACTTTTATCTTCAGTGACATCACTTTCTGCTCATTTTCATCAAACACATTTACTTCCTGATCGTTGTTTACTGCTTGTTTTCCTACTTATTCTCCTTGTTTACTGATCTACAGTAGTTATTAGTCCTGTACACATCTATTTGTTTACTTCTTTTCCTTTATTATTGACTTATTTTAACATATCTCTCTTCTTATTCTCCTTGTTTACTGATCTACAGTAGTTATTAGTCCTGTACACATCTATTTGTTTACTTCTTTTCCTTTATTATTGACTTATTTTAACATATCTCTCTTCTTATTCTCCTTGTTTACTGATCTACAGTAGTTATTAGTCCTGTACACATATATTTGTTTACTTCTTTTCCTTTATTATTGACTTATTTTAACATATCTCTCTTCTTATTCTCCTTGTTTACTGATCTACAGTAGTTATTAGTCCTGTACACATATATTTGTTTACTTCTTTTTCTTTATTATTGACTTATTTTAACATATCTCTCTTCTTATTCTCCTTGTTTACTGATCTACAGTAGTTATTAGTCCTGTACACATCTGTTTGTTTACTTCTTTTCCTTTATTATTGACTTATTTTAACATATCTCTCTTCTTATTCTCCTTGTTTACTGATCTACAGTAGTTATTAGTCCTGTACACATATATTTGTTTACTTCTTTTCCTTTATTATTGACTTATTTTAACATATCTCTCTTCTTATTCTCCTTGTTTACTGATCTACAGTAGTTATTAGTCCTGTACACATATATTTGTTTATTTCTTTTCCTTTATTATTGACTTATTTTAACATATCTCTCTTCTTATTCTCCTTGTTTACTGATCTACAGTAGTTATTAGTCCTGTACACATATATTTGTTTACTTCTTTTCCTTTATTATTGACTTATTTTAACATATCTCTCTTCTTATTCTCCTTGTTTACTGATCTACAGTAGTTACATATCTCTCTTCTTATTCTCCTTGTTTACTGATCTACAGTAGTTATTAGTCCTGTACACATCTATTTGTTTACTTCTTTTCCTTTATTATTGACTTATTTTAACATATCTCTCTTCTTATTCTCCTTGTTTACTGATCTACAGTAGTTATTAGTCCTGTACACATATATTTGTTTACTTCTTTTCCTTTATTATTGACTTATTTTAACATATCTCTCTTCTTATTCTCCTTGTTTACTGATCTACAGTAGTTATTAGTCCTGTACACATATATTTGTTTACTTCTTTTCCTTTATTATTGACTTATTTTAACATATCTCTCTTCTTATTCTCCTTGTTTACTGATCTACAGTAGTTATTAGTCCTGTACACATCTATTTGTTTACTTCTTTTCCTTTATTATTGACTTATTTTAACATATCTCTCTTCTTATTCTCCTTGTTTACTGATCTACAGTAGTTATTAGTCCTGTACACATATATTTGTTTACTTCTTTTCCTTTATTATTGACTTATTTTAACATATCTCTCTTCTTATTCTCCTTGTTTACTGATCTACAGTAGTTACATATCTCTCTTCTTATTCTCCTTGTTTACTGATCTACAGTAGTTATTAGTCCTGTACACATATATTTGTTTACTTCTTTTCCTTTATTATTGACTTATTTTAACATATCTCTCTTCTTATTCTCCTTGTTTACTGATCTACAGTAGTTATTAGTCCTGTACACATCTATTTGTTTACTTCTTTTCCTTTATTATTGACTTATTTTAACATATCTCTCTTCTTATTCTCCTTGTTTACTGATCTACAGTAGTTATTAGTCCTGTACACATCTATTTGTTTACTTCTTTTCCTTTATTATTGACTTATTTTAACATATCTCTCTTCTTATTCTCCTTGTTTACTGATCTACAGTAGTTATTAGTCCTGTACACATCTATTTGTTTACTTCTTTTCCTTTATTATTGACTTATTTTAACATATCTCTCTTCTTATTCTCCTTGTTTACTGATCTACAGTAGTTACATATCTCTCTTCTTATTCTCCTTGTTTACTGATCTACAGTAGTTATTAGTCCTGTACACATCTATTTGTTTACTACTTTTCCTTTATTATTGACTTATTTTAACATATCTCTCTTCTTATTCTCCTTGTTTACTGATCTACAGTAGTTATTAGTCCTGTACACATATATTTGTTTACTTCTTTTCCTTTATTATTGACTTATTTTAACATATCTCTCTTCTTATTCTCCTTGTTTACTGATCTACAGTAGTTATTAGTCCTGTACACATATATTTGTTTATTTCTTTTCCTTTATTATTGACTTATTTTAACATATCTCTCTTCTTATTCTCCTTGTTTACTGATCTACAGTAGTTATTAGTCCTGTACACATATATTTGTTTATTTCTTTTCCTTTATTATTGACTTATTTTAACATATCTCTCTTCTTATTCTCCTTGTTTACTGATCTACAGTAGTTATTAGTCCTGTACACATCTATTTGTTTACTTCTTTTCCTTTATTATTGACTTATTTTAACATATCTCTCTTCTTATTCTCCTTGTTTACTGATCTACAGTAGTTATTAGTCCTGTACACATCTATTTGTTTACTTCTTTTCCTTTATTATTGACTTATTTTAACATATCTCTCTTGTTTACTGATGACACTGTTTCTTATTGTTTTATATTCTTGTCATGTTGCTGCTGTAACACTGGAGATTTAATAAAAGGTGGTCTGATCTTAAATCTCATCTCCATTTCCTCTGTTTCCTGTTTTAATATGTCCTTATTTATTATTATCACTCACATAGTAAGTCTCTGTATTTAAGTATAAAGGGGAAAAAACTATATATGGACAACACATTTCTTAATTTGTTGGGAATTCACTGATATATAATATTACATATTAATATTGTTATTGTTACTGGAGTGGCAGCATTACAGCAGTTCCTGCAGCTCTCTGACATTTTAATAAACACTGACATGATGTCGATATGAGGTTATTTCTCTTTTTTTATTTATTCACTCTCTGCTCTTTCAAATTGTTCTGCATACTTCACTTTTACTGGCAATCATCGCTCTAAAGGAACCGTTTACTTCCCTTCAAATGTGTTTTTGTTTATGACGACAAACCTGATAAATAAATATCTGCTCATAACCAGGTGAATATTCAGAATGCTTCAGCATTAATAACATATATTAAACACAGCAGAGTTGGGTGAAAATAAAATTGATAAAAACAGGAAGTGGAAATATAACAAGAACAAATGTGAAGTCCGGAGAAAAAAACAATTTCTGTGGAAAAAAATAAAATGACAAATTCAGAGAAATATAAAAAAGTAGATAAAGAAAATCTGACATTATCTGAGACTAAATGTACATTCACAAGGAAAAAAACCATAACATTTATCAGAAAAGAGTAAAAAGATGCAAAGCCTAAAGTAAATACAGACAGGTGTGTCTTATCAGAGCACTTTTCCTTTTCTGTCCAGAGACGAGATTAGAGAGATTAGAGAGATAATGTGATGGAGATTAGAGCCACTTCAAATACCAGAGCAGTGACTGAGCAGAGAGAGAGAGCGGCTAATAAGTGACTCATGTTTATCTAAGGATGGCTAATGTTAGCCACCAGGAGCTAACGTTAAGCAACAATCCTGACTAAACTGAACTGAGAGGGAGGAAAAAAAATGTAAAGTACAATAAAACTGGAATTTAAATAGAGTAGGTGTGTGACTATCAGATGAAAATGAATAAAATAACTTAATTTTAAAAAGTAATCAGCCTTTTTTCTTTTCAGAACGTGTTAAAGAGTTTTGTTGTCAAAGAACTAAAAAAAAAAAAAAAAACGAGCATAAAAACCTGCATGAAAGATGAATTATCATTAATCTTTTTGACCAAAGTGAACGACACTGATCAAAGAGGGAAGGTCTGCAGGTTCAGGTGAGACAGGTGAAGAAACCAAATGAGCTCACTAACGAACCACAGTAACTGATTAAATACAAACTGGCAGATACTCACCAAGAGCTTTAATTATCAACTGCTGCAGGTTTCTGAAGGCTCAGCGCTGCCACCTGCTGGACAGGTGAGATGCACAAACAACTTCCTGTTTCAGAGGAGTTTTTTTCAGGAATTCAGCAAAATAAAAGAGGCTTTCCTCATTTTGTTGAATACACTGTCACACGATGACAGCAGGTCCTCCTGATGCTGCCGGGCTCAGAGGTCAGAGGTCAAAGGTCAGGGGTCTCCAGGCTCCGCAGCCACAGCTCCAGGGCAAACTTGGTCCCGGTGCTGACCCGCTCCACATCTGGACCGCTGGCCGGCACCCGACTCACGAACACATCCAGAGGAAGAGTGGAGTCAGTCAGAGCTCCACCTGAGGACACCAGCGACACTCTGGAGACACAGCAGGAGGTCAAAGGTCACAGCAGGAGGCCACATCAATCAATGACTGCAGCTTTTATATTTTATAGAACTCCTGATGAAACTTCCTGTCAAATTATTTCAGAGCATTTCTGTGAACTCAAGATGTTTCTGCATCATAATTAAATATTATCATCAAGTTTTTTTTAATTATTCTTGAGGCCAGATAAACTGATATTTAAATCAGTGTTTAACTATCAAATAAAAGGGGAAAATGCTAAAGTCTAAAAAGTTATCTCTATTTTTGTCTTTACAGGATGTGTTAACAAGATAATACAGTGCTAAAAAAATTAATACTTCATACATACAACTTCACACACTCAATTATCTGCTGGCTTGTTTGCTCTCTTTACAGGTGAATTAAAACTGAACAAGTATGAAAATGACTTGATTTGGATTAAACAGGAAGAATCAGCTGCTCACTGGTTTCTTCACATGAAGCTTTTATTTTCACTTATTTACAGATGAAACTTCCTGTTTCCATAAATTCACTTTTAAAAGGAACAACTTATTTTAAACTTTGTATAAAAGCAGAAATGTTTACAGAGACACAGCACAGGTCTACGTCTAAAAGAAAATCTAAAATAATACTAATAATAATATTATTAAAATATAATTATTGTTGTTGTTATCCAGGAATTTTAAAATTTACTGTTTTACAAAAAAGCAGAAAAAATCTTAAAGCACATTATTATTATTATTATTATTATGATGTTTTGATAGAGATGTTAAATTCTCCAGTTATTTCCTGTCCTGAACAGAAAAATGTGTTTTAGTGGTTTGTTTGTTATTCTGGATTCATTTCTGACTTCTCAGTGAATTCCAGTGTTCTGGCTCAGATTTGGTCTCAAAAGGTGAATTCAGGTTAAATTCCTCACTCCTGTTCTAAATGATGAAGAGTGGTGAACTCAGTGAGGAAGAAAGAGTTAAAGTTTAAGTGAAGCAGATGATGCTGGAGGACCTCTGTGTTTATTAAGAGCTGGACACACTGTTTCCTGTCCAGGATAAATGTATTTTATCAGCTGTCTTACCTGACGCTGCTCGGCAGGTTGTGCAGTAGATCCTCTCCACCCTCTCCGTCCACAGCCTCCACCACGGCTCGGACCAGCCGGCTGTCGGCCCACAGACAGGCACTGACCTCGGCAGGAGACGGACTTAGAGATGACTGCAGGGTGGAGACATCAGGATGTTTGAACACCGTCAGGTTACAGCATGTTGGACGAGCTGAGACTCACCTGAAGCTGCAGGTGAGACAAGCGGGACAGCAGCAGCATGTAGACGACTATGTGATGTCTCTGAGGAAGTCCTCTGGACAGCATGGGAGGATAGACTGACTGAGAGAGGAGCCACATACACCTGTAAGACACCACTCAGGGTACAGTACATAGGTTTACATTTATTATTTAGCTTTTAACATCTTCAGGTCGGTGTCACTGTTTTTCCTGATTATTACAATATTTGAAAAAACAGTATCTTGACTTTTATATGAGACCAGCAGATGGTGCTCTGATCTATAGCCAGAATAATCAATAACAGGAGAATTTCAGCTAAATTTGGCCACAAATTTAAAAATATAGACAACCTGTGTTACTGAGTTGGAAAGAAGTTGGCTGAAAAGGTCTATGATGGTACTGAGTGAAAATATAAAAGTATCTCAACCTTTCCAACAGAGCAGTCTGTGACTGATTCAAAATATCTGACTGATTTAGGTCAAAAATGAGGAGAATTTCAGCTAAATTACTTCTACTGACCACAACTTTTAAAAAAAAACTGGTGGTGATGAGTTGTTCTATATTTCCAATAATAAAACGGTCCAAACTGACCCAGCAGGCTTAAACCAACACCGTCTCACCTCCCAGAGTCCCAGGATCTGTGGAGAAACTCCCTCTGGTTCCAGTTTGAGTCCAGTTTCCTCCTTTAACTCCCTGAGTCCAGCATCCAGCAGCTACACAACAACAACAACAACAACAACAACAACAGCAACAACAGCAACAACAACAACAACAGCAACAACAACAACAGCAACAGCAACAACAGCAACAACAACAGCAACAACAACAACAGCAACAACAACAGCAACAACAACAACAGCAACAGCAACAACAGCAACAACAACAGCAACAACAGCAACAGCAACAACAGCAACAGCAACAGCAGCAACAGCAACAGCAGCAACAACAACAGCAACAACAACAACAACAACAACAGCAACAGCAACAACAACAGCAACAGCAACAACAGCAACAACAACAGCAACAGCAGCAACAGCAACAACAGCAACAACAGCAACAACAGCAACAGCAACAACAACAGCAACAACAGCAACAACAACAGCAACAACAGCAACAACAACAGCAACAACAACAACAGCAACAACAACAACAACAACAACAACAACAGCAACAACAACAACAACAACAACAACAGCAACAACAACAACAGGTTTATTCTGGTATAAACTTTATATTCAGTCACGAAGAAAAAACTAATTACCGTCTCATCTGGTTCAAGATGGCCGCCTGGAAAAAAAGCAGAGGCAGCGTAACACAAAAGTTAAAAAATAGGATCATTTAAGGACGACTGTGGGTATGGAGCATCCAATGTGAGGGTAGTAATAGATTACACATTATTAGTTACTTTTTAAAAAATGTAATCCTTTATAAATTATTCACTCCTGAAAGTTATTAACTAGTAACATGACTGTTGACTCATTCACATAATTTCAAAGTAAAGCTTCTTATTGTTATAAAAGGTCTCTCTTAAAGCTGACTGGAAGTAGTGAACATCAGTCCAAACAGCCCTTCACAGTAAAAGTCTTCTCACTTCTTTACGGTCTCATTCTGGCTCCTGTAGACTGTAGAAGAATTTGAATCTGGAGAAACTAATCCTCACTAATGTTCACATTTCCACCCTCTAAAGACATCTTAATAAGAACTTATTTTATTTATCGTCAACCTACAACCTTTTTTTATTTTAATATGTGGTTGTTAATCAAAGAGTCATTCTTCCTGTCAATAATCTCCAGAAATTATTAGTTGATCAATAATTTTAGAAATCATTTCAGTCATTTCTTTTGATTTGACTCAGATGTGAAGCTTTTTCTTTAAATTATTATATTTTCTGTGGAGTATCTGTGGTCTAGGACAAAAAACTACTTATTTTACATTGTTTTTATAGAGACAAGTCAAACAACAATACTTACCTGATTAATCTGCAATAAAACTAAACTTTTGATTTGATGAAGATAAAATGAGCTGAAGTCAAAGTGACGTCATGATGAATGTTGATTGTTTGATTTGCTGTTCTGTCCTCCTGTTATAAAGATACTTCTAAAGTAACTGTAATGTGATTAAGATGAAGTTAGTTACATTACTGGATTACACACGGATGTAATCTGATTACAGTGATGCGTTAGCCCCAACAGGTGGAGGTGTCCTAACCTGGAGGAACCCACACGTTGGGGAAAATGCGAAGCTCCTTCGCCCGCCGTGTCAGCAGCACCCTCTGATTGGCTGTCTGTAGGATAATGGCCACGCCCACATCGACCCCACGCTGCCGCACGTCCAATGAGATTGCTGTTTCCTCGGCAACTGACAGGTGCTTGATGGGACAGAAGGCGGGCCTCTAGGACAGGAGAACGATGGGTAAATATAAAAATATAAAAAGGGAGAATTAATTATTTAAAAATTATTTTAATATTTAAAAACTGAACAAATATAACAGACCAGTGTCTGGTGTTTAGCACCACATGAAATAATGCTGCTCTATACATATCTACACACCGATCAAACATAACACTGTGACCACTGCCAGGTGAAGTGAATAACACTGATCATCTCCTCATCAAATGAACATGAGTGAGGGATTTGAGTGAAGGCTGGTCCTGGTGGTCTGATCCAACAGACCATATGCTGCTGAAGATAGGAAGGAGTCAGGATCCAGAGCAGAGCAGTCTGGAGGGTTTGGACTGTTCAGGATCAGGAGGAGGAGGACCATCACAATATTACCAGGTGGTCAGAATGTTATGATGATCGGTGTAGATGAGAATATTGTATAAATAATCCAGCGCCATATCACTATGTCTGTCACTTAATGATAATATGAAAGAAGGTAAATGTGTAGCGTCTCACCTTCAGAGGTGTCCCTCGTCCTCTGTCTGCTCTGCAAAGGACAAACTGGTTTCTCTCCAGTGAGAAGTTCACCTCCACCTCGTCCTCACCACAGTCACTGAAGAGACCAGTTATACTCTGAGAGCAGAGGAAGACCAAGAAGGTACAGGTCAGAACTGGAGCTGTCAGTGTTAATCAAGATTTTTTTTTCATCTGGTGTTTTTCTCTTCAACACTCCCTTATTAGCAGCTTCCTGCTTCTGAATGGTCGATTTTCTCTTGAAAGTATTGTACACCTTGTGTAAAAGTGATTTAAAATATCAGGAAAGTACCTCCAGTCTAAGCTAGCAGCTAGGAGCTAAGCTAATGCTTGATCCCAACCAGCCCGAGTTAGGATGTGAGAGCAGAGGAAGAAACAGGTGGAACTTAAAGGAACAATCCAACATCTGAAGAAACATCAGCACTGACCTGAACAAACTGAGCTCGTTGTGGAGCCGCTCCCTCTTTACAAACATGAACCAGGATCCTCCTCACTTTGTCCATGCTGCCACCTCACCTCACCTGGAGGACAGGTAACTGTCAGCAGGCTCCTGCACTGGTTGTTTGATTGACTGATTATGGATCATCAGACAAAGAAAGCAAAGGATATCCAAGGAATGAGGCTTTGTTAAAGTGAAAACACTTGTAGTTCTTAAGTTAATATTACATGAATAAATAAATCTTGTCATGAAATAAATAAACAACTAAATGTGAACTTGATAAATAGGAAAACACAAGTATGCTATTTCAAAAAGCTACATTTATAATTAATTGTTTAATTAAAATTATTTATTTCAATTTATTTTTTTTTAGTTTAAGTATTTCATTTATGTCATATTTATTTAATTTTTTTTTTTACATTTACATTTTGACCTGTCATGTCCTACGTTGTAGGGAAACTGTTTCCTTACTTTCAGATGAATACGTAATACATAATTATCTTAAATTTATACCGTATATCACTGTATATCTCTTGTAGTATTTATTTCATATGCATATTTATGTATTTAATATTGACTTAAATGTCATCCCATTTGCTGTTAAATATGTGCATGATATTTATTTCCACTTTTCTGACAACATGATCAATCGATGAAAATATCCGTTAGATGACAGATTATAGTGGGAGTATTTACGACAGCTAACATGTTGCTAACACACTAGGTTAACAACACAGACAGCTAACTTTAGCTAACATTGAACTCTGTTATCAAGATCAATTTCAACAGGAATTAAAACACTGAACATTTGATAACTACATAGAATAACCTCCACGGGTGTTAATGTCCCCGTTTCTAGTCAGGCAGCTCAAGAAACACGTCAGAACACAGTAGAAACAGTAAGCCCTCTCATAGCTAACCTCCTGCCGCTAGCTTCCTGTAGCTAGCCTCCTTCTGCTGATAGCTTTGTGCAGTTTATCTTTGACCGGGCTGTACTTCCGGTTACAAACTTCAAAATAAAACTATCGAAGAAAATAAACAGTCACAGTATTTACCCTTTAACACCGAGTGTTACAACATCGAATTGACTTACGCTGTCAGAAAAAAATCCTAGAACTAGAAAATCAGCTCCTGTTCTCCACCATGTTCTACACACTCTTTCTCCGCCGCTGTGTTTGTATAGAAAAGCTGCTTCAGGGGCTTCCGGGAGAGACGTGAGTGAAGTTACCGTAATGACACCATACTGGCTGTGAAGCGCAAAATGTCAGCTTTCAGACATCGTCGCATTTTTTTCAGATAGTTCAAACAATAATGTAATTATGGTAATCCAAAGTGTGCGTGGGCTGACACAATGTGAGTGAAAGGGTTAATATTTATATACAGTCCGTGACAGTGAAGAAATCCTCTGTTCATACATTTAAAATGTGACTGAAGTACAAATTCAACCGCATTTTCACTAAAAATATACTTAAAAAATAAATCATTGTGGAGTATAATATACATCATGTTATTGTACAATTTTCTGCACAGTTCATTATTTTGTAAAAACATCAATAATAATAATCATAATAATTATGATTATTATTAGCACTGGTTTATTATTAATTCACTGATCAAGTCATTTATAAATTCAATGAACCTTCTTCATTAAGTACAAACATGTATGAAAAAAAACCATTTTATTGAATAAATGTGAAAACAGACAGAAAAGCAGAGAAAACACTGAATGGATGGCTCTTTTTTTGGGGGGGGGTAACCATTAATCTGTTTAAAACACTGGTATTATTCAGTTGGTCATTTTCAAACAAACCGATCAGACATGAATCAACTAAATCAACTCATCTTATAATAAAGTGACAACTAAAAACTGAAGCATAATTACTGTAAATTCACTTTATCTTTAATATTGTTTATTCAGTTCAGCCCCTGCAGACCTGAGGGGTAAACCCTGCACATTCATTTGGAACTTTAATCCGTTATAAAGGTCTTTAAAAAAAAGTTTTTATTGGTTATTGGAAAACAAATGTGTTTTTTAAAATGTCAAATAGAGCGAGAAGTAAACCAGTAAGTCATTTTAACATGAACTGACTGACTGTAGCTTCAGAAAACAAAGGATTAAAATACATTCATGAAGGTCATTTTCAGCTTCTAGTCTAAATAAAGCTCCTTTATGATCCTGGCACAAAGTCACCAAACTCCCTTAAAAAATGTGTGCCTTTAATTTTGCCTCGCTCGATACAAACTATATGAGCTTGGTGAAAAGCTTTTCACAAGTCAGTATGTCATCTTAGTGTCTTCTGCTGAATTCGGCATCAAAATATCATGTATTAAGTCTCAGTTATTCAGCTGTAATCTGATCTGTGCACTTTGAGAACGTCACTTCCTGCAGTTTGTCCTGACACGTCAGCCTGTCTGAGGAGGGCTGTCTCTGCCAAACAGCTGCAAGTCATGAAGCTCACACTAAAGCGGAGGCTGTACCATCTTCTACACATTTAAACACAATCACAAATTCACCCCGAAATGACCCAGAATGCAGTGCAGCATGACAACTACATTCACTGTAAACGACACATCGAAACTCAAATGATGAAGGGCAGAGAAAGAGACAAAAATCAGGAAGGATGATTATAGATTATAAAGACAGGCAGAGTTACAGTATGAGGCAGCTCTGCTGTAGTAGTGCTGTAGTAGTACTATAGTATTACGGTAGTATTCCTAGTGGTATTCAGGGGTTTTCCTCTCCCTCTCACGGTGAGTTCGGAGGTGGTGTCTAGGTTCGCTCTGGCTCGCTGCCCAACAGGGTGACGTCGCCATCTTGGACATGCCCCTGGAGGTCAGAGGTCAAACCAAAAACTCATCATCACTATCATTTCCTCCATCACTTCCATACAGAACATTAAAACCTCTGGATCTGAGCTGCAGATACTCTGAAAGAAATACTTCATCTGAATAACTTAAAAAATGAATGCAGTCTGGTTGACGCTGCAGGAAGAACTCCTTTATTTGTGTTTAACTACCTGCTAAAATGATGGTAAATCCTGACTAGAACAAAGAAAATGTAGAAATACATCAAAACAGCGACTCACCGTTAACGGGACGTAGCGTTTGTGGCGTCGGAGGAATCTGCCGGAGAAAACGCAGACGGTGACGGCGACGCAAACCTGCAGGATGAGCAGAACCAGGAGGAGGCCGAGGAGTCCATAAACACTGACCTGAGACCAGAGAGACAGGAGGTCAGTAACGAATACTCTGATCACCGTGACAACACTGATCACTGGTTTGTGCCATTGATTATTATTATTATTATTAGCTGTTTGTATCTTGCTTTTTTTGTTTGTTTTTTTTTGACCAACTCCATTTCGTTTTTTTGTCCGTCACCATCTTGACTTGCTTATTTCTCTTATTTCTGAAAGTCTCTCTCAGTGTTTTGTTTATTGTTAAATTGCTCATATTGCTGGTTTGGCACTGTACAGCATTTTTGTACTATTTGCACTGTATTTACTATTTGACTTTTGGTATTTTAATGAGTCAGACACATGTTCAGTCATTATTAGGTAAAGGTGAGAATCAGATCAGGCTCTGTATCAGCAAATCATCAATGTTTTCCTCCTAAGACATGACAAACACAGTTTGGGTTGTCGTTAACGTAACACTTAAGTCTGCTAAGATCATTTTTCTTAAAAACGACCTCCTGTCAAAAGATGATACTCAGATTTTGAAGAACTTACATCCAGCAGTCGCATCTTTTGTCTGCATTTGATCTTCTCTTCATCTGGGACCAGGAAGCCACTGAAAGTCTCTTTGTCACAGATGAGCTGGGAGGAGGGGGGCCCGCTCAGCAGCCAGCACAGGTAGGCCACGCCCCCCAGACCCAGCAGGACGCTGACCAGGTTCAGCACTAGAGACAGCCACACCTGGGCCCAGAGCAGACTCAGTGATCCACGTTCATCCACTCACATCTCTCTGAGCCTCACCACAGATCAAATCAAACTCACCAGTCCGACTGAGGTCCGCCTCGCCGCCGCCAACGCCACAGAGCCAGAGAGCACAAACTGAGAAACAGCAGAGAAATGCCACTGATTGACCATTCTGTTTGAACAGTCAACAACTTATTGATCACTTATTGGTTTACATACAACTACGGCGAGGCAGAACGGAGCATGAACCAACAGGATCTGAGAGAAGATGGCAGTCAGACTGAAGAAGACACAGAGTATACCGATGAAGATCTGAACCACCTGAGAACACAGAAATACACATTATCATACATGAATATTACACAGTTGGAAGACATAAAATACCATTTAAGCTCTCCTCTCACCAGACTCCACCCATCCATCCATTATCTACTGCTTATCCTCTCATAGAGTCAGGGGGGCTGGAGCCTATCCCAGCTGTCTTAGGGTGAAAGACAGGGTACACCCTGGACAAGTGTCCAGTTCATCACAGGACACATAGAGACAGACAACCACTCACACTCACATTCACACCTACGGTCAATTTAAATTAACCAGTTAACCTAATCCCCATGCATGTTTTTGGATGGTGGGAGGAAGCCGGAGTACCAGAGAGAACCCACACAGACATGAGGAGAACATGCAAACTCCACACAGAAAGACCCCGGGCCAGGAATCGAACCCGCTACCTTCTTGCTGTGAGGCGACAGTGCTAACCACTACACCACCGTCTCCAGACTCCATTCACTAAAGCTGTAATTTAAGCTCTCCTCTCACCAGACTCCATTCACTAAAGCTGTAATTTAAGCTCTCCCCTCACCAGACTCCATTCACTAAAGCTGTACTTCAAGCTCTCCTCTCACCAGACTCCATTCACTAAAGCTGTAATTTAAGCTCTCCTCTCACCAGACTCCATTCACTAAAGCTGTACTTCAAGCTCTCCTCTCACCAGACTCCATTCACTAAAGCTGTAATTTAAGCTCTCCCTTCACCAGACTCCATTCACTAAAGCTGTAATTTAAGCTCTCCCTTCACCAGACTCCATTCACTAAAGCTGTAATTTAATTTATTATTTCTGTAACAAACAGTGTTTCACCCCGAGGCTGTGCGGCTGCCCCTGCAGGAAGACAGCCAATGTGTCGTCCATCTTGGAGGTGGGGGTGATGGGAGGAGCCTGTTGAACTGGAGGTGGGGCCTGTTGAGCATCAGCAGCAGTGTTCTGGAGCGGGATGCCAGATTCCTCCTTTGGGATGACCTGAGTGACGACCACCACTCCTCCAATGGTGGTGACTGATGTAGATGTCATGGCAGAGGTCAGAGGGCACACTGTGGGTCCAGAAAAACACAGAGGTCAACTACAAGTCCCAGAGTGCACTGCTGTACAAAGCATCCAATCAGAAATTCATGTATATATGTGTATGTATATATACTGTATAAACCCCAATAACACAATTATTATTATGTAGAAATCAATACTTTAATTATCGCTAAATCTCTTTAGGAATATAAAAAAATAAATAAATAAATGTAGTGGAGTCTAAAGTACAATATTTACTCTGAAATTAAAGAGAGCTAGAAAATAACAGAGAAGGAAAATACTGAAATAAAGTACAAGTACGTCAGATTTGTACTTTAGTGTAATCACATTATTTTGGCTCACAAATGAACATTTCATTCAAATTAAACAACACTTTCCTTTACACATCCACATCCATCCGGTGGTTGGAATTAAAATACAGCAAATGCTTCTTTAAAGCAGATTATAATGTATACCCCGAATTGATCGTTAGACCCTCTAGATTCCTGATGTCTCTTCAAACCTCCTCCAGCAGCTCCTACATCTATGAACACAGCTAATAAATAATAAATTCACTGATTTTGTAACGAAGCCTGGCGTTGAGCTCCATTCCGCATGAACAGGAAGTGTTTATTCTGAGGGAATGACTGATGTAAAACCCGTTAAATGTCGGCTCTTTGATATCAGACAGGTGCTATTACAGAAGCATTTACCTTTCCATTATATTATTATTAATTATTAATGACATACAGACTAGCTTGCTGCTCGCTCAGCTGCGAAGGATGCCAACATTAAATCTGTACAGTTAGTGACAAACTTACTGGCTGAAAATACTCTGACCATAAAGGTTGCTAAAATTATTGTCTCTTGAATATATTAAAATGTACAAATATAAGTGAAGCTACCAGAGAAGTTTACCTGCAGGTTATGTCGTAGTTTTCTGGTGGACACCCGGACACTTTGATTTCCCGTAACTGTTGATGCTGCCTTCAAGCGCTCAGTATGAACTCGTAAATCTCAAACATCAGCCAAACAAGTAACATTCGAGTGAAAATAATGAAATTAAAAATGACCCTGAATTCATAAAAATCACATATACATCATCTTGAAATTTTATTAATCTACAACATTCTGATATATTGTTATTTTTGACTACTGAGTAAGCTGGGTAACTGCCTGTTCCAGATCTTCTATTTACATGAAGGCATCATGCGCAGCCTCATTTCCAGGAATAAAAGGCCTGAAACGAACTTCTGTTTACTTATAGAAACCACATAAATAATCTATAAATAATTAAAAAAAAACATCATTTTAATCAGTGTAGTTGAAACACAAATGAAATATACTAGGAGTACGTTCAGATTCATCAGATATCATCACTGGTAAAAACACAGTGGAAACAGATTTAGGAGCATTTAGGACCAACACAACGTGATGATAAATCCATATTTAAAGGAACATGATGAGTAAACAAATCAAAACAATAAATATTCAACATGTTCATATTTTGTAGATTTACAGACAATTAAACAGAAAAAACATACATATTACAAAATAAAAAAAAAATGTTCACAGCAAGTTTCCCTCATCCTCCTGTTAGAATACATTCAGTTAATCCCTGATTTCAGACAATTTAAAATGTTATAAATTCATGTCTAATAACACAAAGTATTTCTTTCCCTCATCCAGAGTCAGAAGACAAGTATTGAATCAATTTAAACCATTGATCGGTAATCGACTACAAACTGACTCACTAAGCGATCTACTACAAAGACACAAAAAAAAAAACAAAAAAAAAAAAACAGACACAAAAAAAACAAAACAAAAAGAGACACCAACTGTCCATAAAAACTCAGTGCAGTGACACCTGGAGATCACCTGGTGAGGATTTTTCTCCACTGAGATAAGAAACACAAACTGGGACACCTGAAACGAGGACAGAGGGTTTCAGGACATCTGGTCAGGACAAAGAGACGCCATCAGTCCACCACCTTCAGCTCAGGACCAGCATCCTCTGGACTGCTCAGGGAGGGGACGCTCTCCATGGACTGGTTCGTCTTGTCGCTGTCCACTGGACTGACCAGAGGACTTGTCTTGAGACCAGTTTTCCTCTGGCACCACATGTAGAGACCCCCGAGGACGAGGACGCAGAGGCTGGAGGCCAGCAGGAAGGACACGATGACCAGCTCGCTGTAGTAGCTCTGCTTCTTGACCCGAGCGCCACCGAGCGGCTCGGTCCAGGGCTGAGCGACTCTGCTGGGCGTCGGTGTGAAACCGTGGTCCTGAAAGTCCTTGTCCAGTCCGGAGTCTTCTTTTGAAAAGGTGGACACTTCATATTCAGACGCCTTCATCCAGTCGTCCTTTGAGTCTCCTGGAGGTGTCGTAGCCGACACTGGTTCCTCCATCACGACGTCCTCGTAGGACTCGTCTTTTCTGTCTGGACTGAAGGAGCGAGGAGGAGCGACCTGCCGGACATCGTAGCTCGCCACCACCTCTTTGTAGCCGCCCTCCTCCGCCTCGCAGCGGTACATCCCGAAGGTGTCGGCGGTAGCCAGGAAGCTCAGAGAGCCGTCGCCCGATGAGATGAAGAGTCTCTCCGGTAGGGTTGTGAAGCGAGGAGAGGTCCAGGTCAGGGCGGCCATGTTGGACGGTTTGTGACAAGGAAGCCTCACAACTTTGTTCACGAGGACGTTGACTTCTGCAGGACAGAAGATTGGAGAATAAATGGAAGGAAATCAGATCAGTCTGTCGCCATGGAAACATCTCAACAACTATAATTAGAACGATAAAAAAACAGTGGGACACACTACTGAAAAACAGATTCAACTAGCCTCCATGTTGTTTTGCAGTTAGACTTCAAAATAAAAGAGATCACAAGCTGACTTAAAAATAAAAGCGACAAGAGCTAAGACTTCAAAATAAAAGTGATCACAAGCTGATTTCAAAATAAAAGCAACAAGAGCTGAAACTTCAAAATAAAAGAGATCACGAGCTGACTTCAAATTAAAAGCGACAAAGAGCTGACTTCAAAATAAAAGTGATCACAAGCTGACTTCAGAATAAAAGTGACAAAGAACTGACTTCAAAATAAAAGCGACTAAGAACTGACTTCAAATTAAAAGCAACAAAGAGCTGACTTGACAAAATGAAACTTATCTTCCTCTGAATGTGATGTATAACAGGTCAATGACAGATAAATTAATACAACACGAGTTATTTACTATTTTATTTAATATTTGTACGTTAAATAATAAAGATAATTAAATAATAATTGTAAGAGAGGACAGGATGAGGAACAGGAACAGAGATGGAGGTTGTTGTGGAGGAAAGCTGTAGATGAATGTTTTCAGTTCTGCTTGTAGCTAATGTGCTCATGAGGAGGACGCTACCTGTGAACACCTGGCTGCTTCTGGTTCCTCCTCCACATTGTTCTCGCACATCTCCGTCCTTCAGGTCTTGAGCTCTGAAGAGGAAAATGACATCATCAGATCCACAGTTATCATTCCTGTTAACAACACACACACACACACACACACACACGCTCCATGATGAGGTAATCCAGGTAACGTTCACCTACATGTCATCATGCTGGCCATCCACTCTGGAGCAGGTGCTGCTAGTCCGGTTCCACCCACACTGAGGATCTCTGGCCAGGACACACTGACTGCAGCTCCTGTAGGTGGAACACCTGGCCACAGGTACGCCGACCACACCCTCTGAGGTCCCCACATAGAGGACTCCCTACCAGATGAGGAAACCCTGAGACACTGATGCACTCTGGGAAATACTGATCAATTAATGATGAAGGTACCGCTGGAAATAAATATACATAAAAATGTTTATTGTATGACATGTTCTGTTATTTCAGCTGTGGAAGCAGTTCTGATCTCAGACCACTTCTTGTGTGTGCTCTGATATTTTTTCTCTAAAATTCTTGGATAATAACAATAAATCTATTTTATCATTAAAGACATCATTACTGTAGAAAACCTGCCCAGGTGTGAGTTTACCTTGGAGGAGGACAGGACGATGCTTCTGACCTGCTCAGGTTGTCTGAAGACCTGAACCTCCTCAATGACCTGAACACCTCCATCCAACAGAACCACTTTCTGGAGGAATCCAGACTCTGGACATCAGAGAGACGACGGCTCATTTCTAGACACATCAGTTCAATCAGTTCTTAAAACTGCTGCTCTCAGTTAGTCTCACCTGTCAGCAGGAAGAGGACGGTGTACTGTCGGCCATCAGCCGCCATCGTCTTCATCGCCGTCACGTGACTGAACCTCTGCTCTGAGGAGACGATGAGCGGACTTCCTGTGACACTGCTGCTGGTCAGGAAACTCCTCTTTACCTGAACTAAGACAGAATCTGAGGCGCTGTCCAGTCCACACTGTGAGGAGAAGACATCTGGAGTCAACGAGACATCTGGAGTCAACGAGACATCTGGAGTCAATGAGACAGCTGGAGTCAACGAGACATCTGGAGTCAACGAAACATCTGGAGTCAACGAGACATCTGGAGTCAACGAGACAGCTGGAGTCAACGAGACAGCTGGAGTCAATGAGACAGCTGGAGTCAACGAAACATCTGGAGTCAATGAAACATCTGGAGTCAACGAAACATCTGGAGTCAATGAGACAGCTGGAGTCAACGAGACATCTGGAGTCAACGAAACATCTGGAGTCAATGAAACATCTGGAGTCAATGAGACAGCTGGAGTCAACGAGACATCTGGAGTCAACGAAACATCTGGAGTCAACGAGACATCTGGAGTCAACGAGACAGCTGGAGTCAACGAAACATCTGGAGTCAATGAAACATCTGGAGTCAACGAAACATCTGGAGTTAATGAGACAGCTGGAGTCAACGAGACATCTGGAGTCAACGAAACATCTGGAGTCAATGAAACATCTGGAGTCAACGAAACATCTGGAGTCAATGAGACAGCTGGAGTCAACGAGACATCTGGAGTCAACGAAACATCTGGAGTCAACGAGACATCTGGAGTCAACGAGACAGCTGGAGTCAACGAGACATCTGGAGTCAACGAAACATCTGGAGTCAACGAAACATCTGGAGTCAACGAAACATCTGGAGTCAATGAGACAGCTGGAGTCAACGAGACATCTGGAGTCAATGAAACATCTGGAGTCAACGAAACATCTGGAGTCAATGAGACAGCTGGAGTCAACGAAACATCTGGAGTCAATGAGACAGCTGGAGTCAACGAAACATCTGGAGTCAATGAGACAGCTGGAGTCAATAAGACAGCTGGAGTCAATGAGACATCTGGAGTCACTGAAACATCTGGAGTCATTGAAACATCTGGAGTCACTGAAACATCTGGAGTCATTGAAACATCTGGAGTCACTGAAACATCTGGAGTCATTGAAACATCTGGAGTCACTGAAACATCTGGAGTCATTGAAACATCTGGAGTCACTGAAACATCTGGAGTCACTGAAACATCTGGAGTCATTGAAACATCTGAAATAAAACCAACTTGAAAAAAAAAACAAATGAAATTTCGTGAGTGATGACTGAAGCTCTCAGTGACCAGCAGGAGGCACCGAACCGCTGATCTTCCAATCATTAGGCGACCTGCCGCTGCGGCTCAGGTGGTAGAGCCCATATGTTTTGACCTTTGACCCCTCATGTTGTGACCTTTGACCCACCTGTCCCAGGTAGGAGTGTTTTCCCAGCATGGAGCTCCACTGGTGTGTCTGCATGTTGAAGGTCCTGTAGCTCCCAGCGAACACCGTCCTGATGTCCTTCAGCTTAAAGACGCACACAGCAGATTCTGGACTAGAGGACCTGAACCAGATCAGATCAGACCAGGTGAGACCAGATCCAGTGTTGTAACACCTTATCAAGGAGCATGTAGCTGTAATTGGATTACATTTGTGTGTAATGCAGTAATGTAACATGTTACTGTTGTTAACTTAGTAATCACATCAAAAATCATGTCCATAATAAGAGGAGGACAGAAAAAAACAAACCAAACGTCTCTTTTCCTGTTTGATAAACGTCCATCATGACTTTGACTTTAGGAACAAAAATGGAGGAGCTGGTTAAGACGCCTTTAGAGGGTGGAAATATGGACATTACTGAGGATTAGTTGATCTAAAGGAATCAGAATGAGACGGTAGAGAAGTGAGAAGACTTTTACTGTGAAGGTCTGTTTGGACTGATGTTCACTACTTCCTGACAGTTTTAAGAGAGATCTGGTGTCTCTCCTCCTTTTATTACAAACAAGTGCTTTACTTTTCAGGTGATGTTACACAGAAATCCTAAAGAAATGAAACCAGTTGATTACTCAGTAACTAGTGATGTATAATCCATTACTTCTTACAGTATCTACCCCAGAGATAATAATGAATGATATTAATAAATGTTATTACTGAGAGGACCAACATGGTTTCTGTTCTGTTTCTCAGCAGGATGACAGGAGATGAAAACCTTTCGTACCACTGGGAGGTGAAGACTCCGTAGATCAGCGTGTCTGAGGCGTCTCCGTCCTCTCTGTCCTCTGGTCTGAGGCTGAAGACGTCCTGCAGGATGTTGAAGGGAAGCTGTTTTGGGAGCTGACACAGCAGAGACGCTTTGGCAAAGGACGTCCACTTATTCTGCAGCGTCCTCTGTCCTCCAACATCGTCCTGTGGGGACAAAACAGACAAAACAATGTTCAGTGTTATTCCTTAATTTATATACTGAATATATAAATTTAGCGTTTTCTCCGTCACCTTGCAGACTTGAGCCACTCTGGCGATTCGCAGCTCGTCTACGAAGCTGAACTCGGTGCCAACTTCGGTGAAGAAGAAGTAGAGCTTCCTGTCTGACGGGTCCAACGACGAGCCGACGAAGGTCGGATCTGAAAGACAGGAAGTGATGACAGAAGAGGAAGCTGAGGCCGCCGCCATGTGGTCCCAGTGTGGGAAAAAACTGATCTGAGAGCAGAAACCAGACTGAACATTCAACAATAAAGAAGCTGAGAGACCAACATGAAGTTTGCAGTCAAACCTGGACAGACTTTAGTTTAAAGGGGATTTCACTTTGAGGAAAAGAGGGAATGACTCACTGGGAACAGGAAACAGGAAGTACTTTTTAAACCACCGTGGTTTATGAAATATTTAATGCGAGGTTTTTATGGATTTTCAGAATTAGCATTTTAATTTCTCTTTTAAGGTCTCCTGATATTTTACACTTTATTTAATTTATTCTTTTATCATTATTAAGAACTCAATTCTACTTTTACTGAGGTATTTCTTTCTAGTTCTACTTTTATCTGGCAGCTTTGATTACTTTAATAGGATCATTTTCTCTGTGTCACAGGAAGTTCGCACACTGCTAGCATGCTACCAGTGTTAGCTAAATATGTCGTACAATGTAAGAACTTTGTCTACTTCAGGTGAATTTTCTGTCTTTTCTTCTCCACAGATCAACTCTGTGACACTTTGAGTGAACGTCCATCATAAATAAAATCTGTGTGAAATGATGAATGATGTCAGCGGTGACATCACTCACCCTCCAGCAGGCTGACTGACGTGTCCTGGCTGACGTCTGGGCGGCCATCTTTGCTGAAGTGTCGAGAGATCTGCGGTTTGACTCCTCTGAAGTCGGTGGTCGTGGCAGTGAAGAGCTCACCGTCTGAACGCCAGGAAAAGGAACAGCTGGTCAGTGATGCTGCACTTCCTGTTGTCAATAAAGTTTGATCATCATGTGATCAGACTGACCGGTGGCAACAGCAGTGCTCCTCTGGGCGGGGCTGAACGGACAGCGAGCTTTAGCTTTAGCTTTAGCATTGCCATGTTGGACCATGGAGAAGCTTTCTGCGTCCTGAAACAAACAAACAAACAAACAAACAGTTTGCTTTATCTCATCTTCAGTCCATCATTTCTCAGTAACAAGAAAACAAAACATACTGTCAGTATTTAAGGAGGAAACACTCCAGTACAAGTAAAAATGTGTCATCAGACACTCAAAGTATCAAAGTAAAAGTACTTGTGACTGATATGATAATACAAAAGAAAAAAATTATAAATATCATAAAATAGAAAATAAACCTTGTTTTGCTGGTGTGACTGAGGTAGTATGTAAGGATAATGATTGTCTTTGTGTCTATAATCAGGCATCAATGGACGACAGGGCAGCCATAAATGAATCATCTCTCTGATTCCAGTAAAAACAGAATATATTTAACATGTGACGTACAATGAAGGCATCATGGGGGTTGTAGGCGAAGCTGCCGCACACATAAAGGTGAGAGGAGTTTATCTGCTGCAGGACACTGACGAAGTTAGGACAGTCGACCTGCAGAGAGACAGATTTTTTTTCAGCTTCCTCTTCTCTGATTGGTCCAGAGAGGGAGCAGGCAGGTAACAGGTGTTTCTGTGGGTTTTCACACCTTGATTAAAGACTCTCAACAACAACAACAACATTTAGTCACTCTCCGAGGTCACAGTGAGGTCACAGTGAGGTCATAATCACCGTTGCGTTCTTCCCTTTATTTTGACAGTCGTTTATTTCCCTCGTGGATGGACGCCACTCCACCTGGAGGACAGACAGACAGGTTTGACAGAGCCCACCTGTAAATCAGAGCATCATGGGAGTTTCAGTGGTCTTCAGCTCACCTTCTGCTTCAGGCTGATGACATCACTGTGACTGATGTCCAGTGAGAGGATGGCGTCCCGCGCCCCTACGTACAGGGTGGACCCGTCATCGCTTAGCAACAGCGTGGTGATGTTGTGGACGTCAGGGAGGCTGAAGACAACCAGAGGTCTGTCTGCCGAGTCTGGATCAAACACACAACTGTTAACAACATCTGGCTCCACATCTGGATGGTTCTGTTAGTGATGTAACATACATATATATTGAATATTTCCTTTTTTTAATGTTGTTGCTGTATCTGTTGTGCTGATGACTAATGAAAACTCTCAGAGGCAGATCTCAGATCTAATTAAACCATCCCATAATGCACGGTGTGTGGAAAAAGCAGCTCGTTAATGCAGTGAGAGTTAACATTGGTGTTAATCAGACTGAGGCTGTAACAGCTTCAGCAGTCAGCTGACGGCTCGGAGACGACACCACTTCCTGTTTCTGAGGCCGACTGAGAGGCTTCAGATTCAGAGAGGAAGTGGTTCAGAGCTGCTGAGAAACTCTCAACTTTAAAATAAGAATAAGAGCAGAAATAAAGAATGTTTCACACCTTCTGCAGAGATATAGGTACACAAGTAATATCTACAAGTCTACAAAACACTTAGAAAACACTTTAAGGTACAACAAAACATGTCGCTACTGTTTACGTCAGCAGCAGATAGTATCGATTCTGTGTCAGGTTGGTGAGATTAATCTGACTTTGCAAAGTTCTGATTTAAATTTGGAGTTGGAGTTTAGAAAATCAGACATCCATGAACAACTGGAGTCTACCAGAGCTCCCAGTGCTGCAGCAGTGACATCAACGCTCTGATGTTTGTCTCCTTATGCTGGTAAAGTGAAATGAAAACAATCTGAATTCATCAATCAGGAAATCATTTACCAAGTAACCAACAAACGCATCATTTTGTAACGGTAACTGTGTTTATTTATTTAAAAAGTAATGAATTAGACTATTAGTTACTGTCAAAAGTAACGGCGTCACCAGTAACATGCAACAACGTAACGTAACAACACTGTAACACAACGATGTAACACAAACACATAACTCGTGTAAATAAATAAAAATCACACTTAGCAGACTTTCTTAGGTAACCTTTAATAATGTGCCTAAAGTCAATGTTTACTTCTTGTTTCTTCCAAGTAACATTCAGTAATGGCTGCTCCGCAAATACTTAAACTAATACTTAAACTAATACTACAACTAATACTTAAACTAAATAGTGACATCACTTACTCTGCCTCTCATCAGTTCATGTGACTGTCTGATTAGAGTGAAAGTACAGGAAGAACTCCACTGACCAGTTTGATCAATAATGAAACTTCATGACATCAAACTGGTCTCCAGTCAGTGAGTTGACTCACTTCTCTTTACAGTCTCACCACAGCCAATGAATGAATGTCTGTTGTCATGGTAACACTGACTCAGACTGGCTGTAGTGGGTTTGTATGGCAGCAAAGTCCAAATGTGGACACTCACCAGATAACCATCATGTCAATATCAATGTGTTTATTAGCATCGCTGCTACGTCATGTCTGTATATCAGTGTGTTTATTAGCATCGCTGCTACGTCATGTCTGTATATCAGTGTGTTTATTAGCATCGCTGCTACGTCATGTCTGTATATCAGTGTGTTTATTAGCATCGCTGCTACGTCATGTCTGTATATCAGTGTGTTTATTAGCATCGATGCTACGTCATGTCTGTATATCAGTGTGTTTATTAGCATCGATGCTACATCATGTCAATATCAATGTGTTTATTAGCATCGCTGCTACATCATGTCTGTATATCAGTGTGTTTATTAGCATCGCTGCTACATCATGTCTGTATATCAATGTGTTTATTTAGCATCAATGCTATATCATGTCTGTATGTTACTTATTAATTTAGCATCAATGCTACATATGTGTGTGCATTAATGTATTTATTTAGCATCAATGCTACATTGCTACATGTCTGTATGTTAATGTGTTTATTTAGCATTGATGCTACATCATGTCTGTATATTAATGTATTTATTTAGCATCAATTCTATAGCATGTCTGTATATTAATGTATTTATCTAGCATCAATGCTACATCATGTCTGTATATTAATGTTTATTTAGTGTGTTTATTTAGCATTGATGCTATGTCGTATCTGAATATTGTGTTTATTTAGCATTCATGCTATGTCGTATCTGTATATTGTGTTTATTTAGCATTGATGCTACGTCGTATCTGTATATTGTGTTTATTTAGCATTGATGCTATGTCGTATCTGAATATTGTGTTTATTTAGCATTGATGCTACGTCATATCTGTATATTGTGTTTATTTAGCATTGATGCTATGTCGTATCTGTATATTGTGTTTATTTAGCATTAATGCTACGTCGTATCTGAATATTGTGTTTATTTAGCATTGATGCTATGTTGTATCTGTATATTGTGTATATTTAGCATTGATGCTACGTCGTATCTGTATATTGTGTTTATTTAGCATTGATACTACGTCGTATCTGTATATTGTGTTTATTTAGCATTAATGCTACGTCGTATCTGTATATTGTGTTTATTTAGCATTGATGCTATGTCGTAGCTGAATATTGTGTTTATTTAGCATTGATGCTACGTCATATCTGTATATTGTGTTTATTTAGCATTGATGCTATGTCGTATCTGTATATTGTGTTTATTTAGCATTAATGCTACGTCGTATCTGAATATTGTGTTTATTTAGCATTGATGCTACGTCATATCTGTATATTGTGTTTATTTAGCATTGATGCTATGTCGTATCTGTATATTGTGTTTATTTAGCATTAATGCTACGTCGTATCTGTATATTGTGTTTATTTAGCATTGATGCTACGTTGTATCTGAATATTGTGTTTATTTAGCATTGATGCTATGTCGTATCTGTATATTAATGTGTTTGTTTAGCAGCGATGCTACATGTCAGGGTGTAATCTGAGTCAGCTGATCCACTTCCTCTGAGATTATGATGGGATGGACAGATCGGATGTGAAGCAATTAACTGATTTCATCACAGGAACTCATTTGTTTTTTGTGGTTCTTTCATAAATTGACTTGTTTATAGACGTTTAATGAATTGATAGAAGATGTATCAGCCTCTATTCTGATAACTAATTAATCATAATTTTGAAATTCTCCTGGTTCAGCTCGTCAGATGTGAATATTCCCCATGTTTACTCATAATAAAATGAATATCTGAACATTTGTTGTTTATAATAAACTGAAAATCTTTGGATCTTTGATAAAACAAGAACTCTGGCAAACAGTCTCGCCATTTTCTTTCATTTTATGGACTAACTGATCCTCAATGAGGCCAAAACAACACTTGAGCTACATATTTAACTGATATAGAATATAAATAAATATGTAAATGGAGACACATCATTCATTTTCCAGCAACACAAACCATCGTCCACAATCAGAAAATTAACAACTCACTGAGGAGGAAGGAGGTCCGCGGAGGAGGCAGTGAGGTGGAGGAGGTCAGCAGGAGGAGGAGGAGGAGGAGGACTGATGGAGCCATGATGGACGAGTAAAAATGAAGACGTTTTCCTCCTGAGCATGAATCTACAGCTGTGAAAGAAAGACTGAAGAAACACTGAGAGCTTCCTCTTTACTGTGGTCTGAGGTCAGGAGGACAGAGAGAGAGAGAGAGAGAGAGAGAGCAGTAGAGAGAGACAGAGAGAGAGACAGAGACAGAGAGAGACAGAGAGAGAGAGAGACAGAGAGAGAGAGCGGTAGAGAGAGAGAGAGACAGAGACAGAGAGAGAGAGAGAGAGACAGAGAGACAGAGAGAGACAGAGAGAGAGAGAGAGAGAGAGAGAGAGAGAGAGAGCGAGCGAGCGAGCGGCAGGAGGAGTGAAGCTGCAGATCTGGTCTGAGTTCAGCAGAAACTGAAGCTTCTAGTTTAACATTTTTTAATGTTTCTTCATTTGATCTGAAGCTGAAAACAAGAACAATATGTATTATTGTCATTTTTCTATTATATATTTCTGTTTCTTTCTTTTAGAGGCTGATCCAGAAGGCTTGTTTTTTTCATGTTTAATGTTTAAACTCCTTTTGTTTATCCTCTCAAATATCAGAGGCAGAATATCAAATATCCAGAATCTGGTTCTCAGATCAGATTTAAAGGAACATCCTCACATTTACATTCAGAGAATGAAAGGCTTCAAATATTACTGAAATGGACTCCAGTGATGGAAAACTTCAGGCAAAAAAGACTGTCCTTCAAAATAAAAGCATCGGATCAGAAGAATCTTTCAGCAGCTTTTATATGATTCATCCAGTCTTTGGTGCAACGTTACGAACATTCCTGATCGTCTGTGATAGAAATCTGAAGGTTAGAAAAATAGAAACACACTGGGTTAACTGGGACAGAACCAGTACTCCCAGTAAGGCCTGCAGTTCACTTCCTGCCAGAACCACAATAAAAGTCCACCAAATAGAACCAGAAAGAAAAACACGAGTGAAAAGGTAAAAATATTTAGAGAATAAAGTAAGAATATTAAGAGGAAAAGGTCAAAATATTTAGAGAATAAAGTAAGAATATTAAGAGGAAAAGGTCAAAATATTTAGAGAATAAAGTAAGAATATTAAGAGGAAAAGGTCAAAATATTTAGAGAATAAAGTGGGAATATTCTCTAAATGGTAAGAATATTAAGAGGAAAAGGTCAAAATATTTAGAGAATAAAGGGGGAATATTAAGAGGAAAAGGTCAAAATATTTGGAGAATAAAGGGGGGATATTAAGAGGAAAAGGTAAAAATATTTAGAGAATAAAGGGGGAATATTAAGAGGAAAAGGTCAAAATATTTAGAGAATAAAGGGGGAATATTAAGAGGAAAAGGTCAAAATATTTAGAGAATAAAGGGGGAATATTAAGAGGAAAAGGTTAAAATATTTAGAGAATAAAGGGGGAATATTAAGAGGAAAAGGTCAAAATATTTAGAGAATTAAGGGGGAATATCAAGACGAAAAGGTCAAAATATTTTGATAATTAAGTATTTATATTAAGAGTTAAATGTCATAATATTTAGAGAATAAAGTAAGAATATTAAGAGGAAAAGGTCAAAATATTTAGAGAATAAAGTAAGAATATTAAGAGGAAAAGGTCAAAATATTTAGAGAATAAAGTAAGAATATTAAGAGGAAAAGGTCAAAATATTTAGAGAATAAAGTGGGAATATTCTCTAAATGGTAAGAATATTAAGAGGAAAAGGTCAAAATATTTGGAGAATAAAGGGGGGATATTAAGAGGAAAAGGTAAAAATATTTAGAGAATAAAGGGGGAATATTAAGAGGAAAAGGTCAAAATATTTGGAGAATAAAGGGGGGATATTAAGAGGAAAAGGTAAAAATATTTAGAGAATAAAGGGGGAATATTAAGAGGAAAAGGTCAAAATATTTAGAGAATAAAGGGGGAATATTAAGAGGAAAAGGTCAAAATATTTAGAGAATAAAGGGGGAATATTAAGAGGAAAAGGTTAAAATATTTAGAGAATAAAGGGGGAATATTAAGAGGAAAAGGTCAAAATATTTAGAGAATTAAGGGGGAATATCAAGAGGAAAAGGTCAAAATATTTAGAGAATAAAGTAAGAATATTAAGAGGAAAAGGTCAAAATATTTAGAGAATAAAGGAGGAATATTAAGAGGAAAAGGTTAAAATATTTAGAGAATAAAGGGGGAATATTAAGAGGAAAAGGTCAAAATATTTAGAGAATAAAGGGGGAATATTAAGAGGAAAAGGTCAAAATATTTAGAGAATAAAGTAAGAATATTAAGAGGAAAAGGTCAAAATATTTAGAGAATAAAGTAAGAATATTAAGAGGAAAAGGTCAAAATATTTAGAGAATAAAGTAAGAATATTAAGAGGAAAAGGTCAAAATATTTAGAGAATAAAGGGGAATATTAAGAGGAAAAGGTCAAAATATTTAGAGAATAAAGGGGGAATATTAAGAGGAAAAGGTCAAAATATTTAGAGAATTAAGGGGGAATATTAAGAGGAAAAGGTCAAAATATTTAGAGAATAAAGTAAGAATATTAAGAGGAAAAGGTCAAAATATTTAGAGAATAAAGTAAGAATATTAAGAGGAAAAGGTCAAAATATTTAGAGAATAAAGGGGGAATATTAAGAGGAAAAGATCAAAATATTTAGAGAATAAAGGGGGAATATTAAGAGGAAAAGGTCAAAATATTTAGAGAATAAAGTTGTAGAAGCAACATTTCTCTGTAATATCACAACTTTTTTCTTTATTATGACTTCATTTTTGACACATGAGGATTTTTTATCTGAAAGTATTCATTTCTTATATTTTTCCTCAAAATATTGTTTTTCTTTATTGAAATACTTTATTCTGAAAATCTCAGACTGTTTCCCTGAACCATGGTTCTTCTTCCAGCGTTGGTCCACAAACCTTCAGTCCTTCAGGATCCAGGTCTTTCCAGATGCCTCTTCTCTTGGTTTAGGGACCATTTAATCCTGTTTGATAAACTTCATCAGAATATGAGATGATCTTAATCCTGCTGAGTGAAGAGAAAAACTTCCACATCTTATCTAAGATATAAGGGTCCAGCAGGTCCTGTAGGTCCTGCAGAGGGTCCAGCAGGTCCTGCAGAGGGCCCTGGACCACAGTTTGAGAACCACTCAGCTGTGCAGTCTTAGTTCCAGGTTTGATCCCAGTGGACTCAGAGTCCATGATGAAGGCACTGACCTGGTTTAATGTGACATCACATCCTGTAGGAAGGCAGCTCAGTTCATGAAGGGTCGTCTTCTTCATCATCTTCAGGTAAACAAACAGAACTTTGATTTAACCGTCTCGTCTCTTAAAGTGGCGGAGGGTCGACTTTCTGAGGGATTGTGGGTCGGACTGGAGGAAGAGGAGGCCTTCTGCAAAGAGAATTTATTTTATGTTTTGATTTTTCTTTTAATGAGACACATTATTTTTCTTATTATTAATAAACAAAGTTTTCATAAAAGTCAATATATACTTTCTGAAAAATGCAGCTACAATCTAAAAACTTAAGAAAACTTAAACTTTCCTTTTTTTTGTTTTTTTTTTTATTAATAAAAATGTCCCAACTTTCTAAAAACGGTCTACTTTTTAAACATCCTGACTCTTTCAGTCCTACCTGTTGGGACCGGCTGCAGGTGCGACGGCTCCATGGTGCGCTGGTTTGATGTTGGCGGCGTAGCCGAGGTGGAGGTGTGACGGAGGTGGAAGGAGGCGGGGCTTTACAGGGACCACAGGTTTGGGTGGAACAGGAGGCTAAACATAAAAAAATATCATAAACAATAATATATACATAAACATGAACGTCAGTTTTTATTCTGGTCTAATGTCATTTGATAACATGAGATTAATTATTCATTTCATTTCATTTAATCCCCAATAATTACATACAATTACATATTTTTACACATATATATATATATATATATATATATTATATATATATATAATATATATAACTCTCACAGACACTGTCTCCAGACTCACATTTTTCTAGTCGATTCTACTTTTTACTGGTTTTAATCTACAATCAACAAACCTCAATATTTCCTACAACTATATTTCAAATTAAAAGCCTGTCAACATTTCTAACATTTCCTGACAGTAAACAACACAAACATACAGCAGAACCAACTGGAATGAATCAATGAATAAAAACTGACTGTTAGTGCTGATAGTAAATCCAGACTATTTCATGCCCGATGCTCATTTTTGATCCTGAATGCACCACGTCTGTCACCTGACACTCCTTCAGCCCATCTGATCACAATCAAAGATCACTCTGATCAATCAGGTGAGCTACATGCTAACAGCTAGCAGCATGCAGGTGAGGTGTACCTGTCCAGGTGAGACGGGGTCGGGGGGGAGGGGCTTGTTGGGTGCAGCAGGTCGACTCGGCAGCAGCTGGAAGGGTTAGTGAGGAGGAAGAGAGAGGCTTCAGAGGAGGAAGAGGAAACAGAAAGGACATGCTGAGAGGATCTCTGGTTTAAAGAGGAAAATAAGAATAAGTTAAGAGTGTTAAAGCTGCTTCCTGTCTGTCAGCCAGCAGGGGGCGACTCCTCTGCTCCGAGATCAGTCTGATAGAAAATGATTTATTGATTTAATATGATCTGAAACACTGCAGTGATATGACAAATAATAACATTTTAATTAATAATAACAACAATAATAAGTAGAATAACTGGTTATTTTTTTACAATGACATTGTGATTAGTCATAATAAAAAAGAAAAAAGAAATTACTTATTTATTGACTGTATGACAGCTACAGGTACACAAATGGCTACAGGCTACAGGTGACTGTACCTGGCTGGGGGGGTCGGGGGGCAGAGGCTTGGTGGGGGGGGCAGGTCGCCGTTTAACAGGCTGAAGCAGCAGAAATCAGAGTTAGAGGAAGAAGAGCAGATCAATCAGACCGATAGGTTAATGAACGGTGAGCTAGCAGCTAGCTAGCAGAGGTTAAAACCTCCAGGTGAGGTCAGGTGAGGTTACCTGTGGTAGGGGTTTTAAGGCGGGGTCAGGGGGAAGTGGCTTAGTGGGAGGAGAAGGTCTGTCATGAACCTGATAGGAGAGAAAACAGGAAGTGACACGTGCAGCTGAGGAGGTCAAAAGTCAAACGAGCAGGAGGACGTAAAGGTGAGCAAACAGGAAGAATTGCAGCGACTGGGATGCTGTGTCACTTCCTTCTGCTTTTTTCCTTTCACAATAAACCGCATGTCGCAAGATGTTTAGTTTCACTCCAAGCGTCCAGGTTCATGTTCCTCTTTTTGAGCAGTCCATATTTTTATTGTATTGTTATTCTAAATTGCCCTTTAAGCTACCGTTATTCATCTATTTTTATCTCTTTATCAATAATTACACTTTGATTTACTGCTCAGTGTTCCTGTGGATAGGAAAGGAAGCATTTTACTGTATTTTTAAACAAATGAAGACACAAATAAGCTTCTCTCCGTGGGTTCAGATCAGAACAGTAGCTGATTTATTTTTATTTATGTTATAGCGACCAGCAGCTGAAACATCACAGCTAGTGTCTGTGATCAGGTCCAATCTGCAGCAGTGATCTCTAATAACACTGGTTTGTTTTAGATTTTATATTTCATACATTATTAATTCCATTTATAAGTCCTATCCATGATCTAAATATTGTATTTCATTTGCCATTAAAATCTATTTTTTTGCACAGAGTGTAAATATTCATTATTATTATTTATTCTTTTATGTCTTACTTACATTTTTATGCTAATGTAATAAATGAGTTTGACCTAATCAATAAAATATCACTATTCTATTCAGATGTTAGTGCCTCCTCATGGTGGTTTAAAGACATGACTTTTTAACTTTTACTCTTCTGTTCCAACTCCTCCTCATTCCTTCACAGTATTAATAATATATATAATAATTATAATATATAATTATATTCTGTTGATTTATGCATCTGGACTTTGAGTTCTGCATCCAAATACAAACGCAGAAGTTTTTTTTTTTTATTTTATTTATATTAATTTAAATTATATCTCTTTCCTCTGTCTGGGAATATGATTATTTCTTAAATTCTACCTTCACACCATCACACCTGAGGCCGTTACTCTAGATTACATTTTGCACCTTTCTGCACTGCAGATACATTTTTAATCTGTTTACAATCACTACAGCGGTTTACAACTGTTGCACAAGGATTTCCTTCAGGCTTAATTAAGTATTGTTTTATCTTATCTTACCTGTTTGTGGGGCGGAGTCAGTGGGATGTCGGTGGGTGGGTTCAGGTGGTACCTCAGAGGTCGGACCTGTTCTCCGTTCCTGCCGTCCACTTGCTCCACCGCCGGTGTCCTGAAACAAAAACGTCTTAATTTTTACTTCACTTCTGAGACTGTTAACGTTCTACAGTGATGCATTCAGGAACGCTCAGATACGTGGGAACTCAAAGCAACATTATTCACCTATGTTCACTGGTTTGGAACAGGGTGAATGGAGGACAAATTCAGCACAAATAACAACACTGCTTTGAACAAAAAACACCTTCTCCAAAATCAAAGGAATGACACCTTAAGAAAACTAAAAGGAGAAAAGGCAGAGGAGCTACTTAACAAAGCAAATATGATATGTTTATGTGTAATATATTGATGTTGAATAAGTTCAGGCTGCCGTCCAGCTGATCCAGTAAAAATATCTAAAACACCACAATATTTAATCATAACTAACACAACACATATAACACATATAACTTTATCTAAATACACTTAAAGCAACACGAGGAGTTCAGGGACTGTGGGAATAATCATGTTGTCTTGACAGGAACAGACAACCAGACTTAAAGCTGCACTTCTGTTGTCTCTCTGTAAGCTTTGAGGAAACCTCTGTGAGCGGTCCAGAGATCTATCTGCTGTTTAAAATACACACTATCACTTCAATATTAATACATTATTACCACATTATTAGTACAATATCAGCACATATTTACTACATTATCACTACATATTAACTGTATTATTAGTGCAGGACGGTGGATCTGGATCAGTGCAGCTTTAAGGTCTGAAGTGGATCAGATCTGAGAGGAGGTGAAGGTTTATGTTAGGTTTATATTATTCATACCTGGAGACGTGGACGGAGTTTAACTCCAAACCCAACATCTCACAGTGAGTCACACTGCATCATGGGTAAAACAAAATTATTATTATTAAATTATTCAT
This sequence comes from Synanceia verrucosa, assembly GCA_029721515.1. Classification (NCBI taxonomy): domain Eukaryota; kingdom Metazoa; phylum Chordata; class Actinopteri; order Perciformes; family Synanceiidae; genus Synanceia; species Synanceia verrucosa. The sequence goes on from CM056557.1 coordinate 27,014,105, forward strand.
CACCAACCTATTCAGAATTTATGGAAAAATATTTTAACTGTTATCAAAGGTTTAATAAACATGTATTAAGCAAAATGTATGTTTTTTTAATGTATTTGTCAACTACATGTGCAGTAATGTCATTATATAGTATGTATGATATATATGACAGTGCACAACAGTCAGCTAAAAAAATAATCATGATGTTTGTCAAAAACATGTCAAAAAAAAACAACACAATTTTTCAGGAGAAATGTCAGACAAAGAAATGTCAGACTAAACTAAAAACTAAACTAAATGATAATGAAAATAATAGGGATTATTTTACAAAAAGAAAACAGCAAATATATAAATATTTCCACACAATTACAATAAAACATATTTTAAATAAATGAACATAACTGCAGTAGTTACTAATATATATTACTGAACAAAGAATACAAAAATGGAAGAAAAACTATGAGCTTATATTACAAAAAAAATTGTAATATTGTTAGAATTAAATACAAAAAATATAAATATTTAACTTTTTTTCTTTAAATTCCCATAACTAGAGCAGTTATTAATAGCTAGTAATCATTTGTGTGTTGTGAGGAATTAAGAGGCAGGTTTAAAACCATCATTTTATAAATATTTAATATAAAATATTAGAATCACATTTATTTCTGCCTGAAACTAATAAAAAAAGTGTGTTGTACCATCTATTTTACCATATTAACGTGTCCTTGAGTTCTTACAAAAGTGCTTTATAATAATAATAATAATAATTATAATTCTGTTATGACAAGCCCTTTACAGATGGACTGCTTCTGATTAACTCTTAAAATAATAATTACCGGTTATGCTGGCGGGCTTTGTGCAGCGGACTGTCCGGGCCAAGGCAGAAGACACGCCGACGGAAACGAGGGAAGCGCAGAGCGAGGAAGAGGAGGACGACGGGCAGGACGAAGAGGAAGATGACGAGCAGAGCCACTCGGACCGGGTCGGACTCTGGACGGAGAGACAGGAAGTGATGTTAGGAAGGACGAGAAGCTGAAGAACCTCAGAGTTCATTCATCTTCAGCGACGTACCTCCAGCAAGTCTGGCTGGACCGCTGTCCACACTGCCACCATGACCAGAGTACCTGCAGTCAGGAGGAGCCCAGCCCACCTGACAGTGACAGTTCAGGTAACTGTTGCACACCTGGAGAGAGAGAGAGAGAGAGAGAGAGAGAGAGGGGTAACACCACAATAAAAGACACCAGATCATTTCAAAGTAAAGCTCCTTATTGTTATAAAAGGAGGACAGACAGCAGGTCTCTCTTTAAGCTGACAGGAAGTCAGTCCAAACAGCCTTTCACAGTAAAAGTCTTCTCACTTCTTTACCGTCTCATTCTGGTTCCTTTAGAGGAACAGATTCTCAGTAATCTCCTCCATCACTGTAACCAGCGCAGACGCCTGCGACTGAACCAGTCCTTAGAACCTCATGCTGCATTCAAGTGCCATCCGAATAACCAGAAGACACAAGTTCCTGACTGGGAACATTCAGCCTGAACTACAGCTTGATTCATCCAGTGGGTTTCAAAGTGTGGTCCGTAGACCTCCAGGGGTCCGTCAGGTGGTCAGTCATTTATTTTCACTGTAATTCTACCCATAAGTAAAAGCAAAATAACAGAATTAAGATTATTTCTACACTTCTTTGCTAACCCACCCAAGAGGGTATATTATGTTTAATAATTTGACAGATGAATTTGATTTAATTGTTGAACAGATTTAACGCTCAGAAACATAAATAAACGCTCAGTAAAGCCACACTTCCTCACCCCTCGCCCGTTGCACTTCCTGTGACATTCATCCACCCCAAACACGGAGACGTCCTGACACTTCTGGTTCAAACAAGCCTGGAAACACAGAAACAAGTGCCCTGTGAAACAGATTATTCACCTTTATACAGGACATGGTCATACACCATCGCTCTGGCCTCACCTTGCCGGGGCCACAGGCGCTGCCCGGGGCCACGGTGGCAGGGTCCGACACATCGTCCCCCAGGTGGAAGAAGGTTCCTCTGCAGACCAGGTCGCTGTGGTTGAAGCGCACCGTGGTGGTGAGGATCTCTGCATTGGTGCCCAGCAGGGGGCGCTCCCTGCCGCCCTGACACTGGAGCCTGCCGCAGTGCACGTCACTGGGACAGGAAGTGATGTCATCAGACCACAGGAAGAGGCGTCATGGGATGTGACGTCCTGACAACTTTAACTGTGTACTGTGTGTGTACTGTGTGTACTGTGTATACTGTGTGTGTACTGTGTGTACTGTGTGTACTGTGTGTACTGTGTGTGTACTGTGTGTACTGTGTATACTGTGTGTGTACTGTGTGTGTACTGTGTGTACTGTGTGTACTGTGTGTGTACTGTGTGTACTGTGTATACTGTGTGTGTACTGTGTGTGTACTGTGTGTGTACTGTGTGTGTACTGTGTGTACTGTGTGTGTACTGTGTGTGTACTGTGTGTGTACTGTGTATACTGTGTGTGTACTGTGTGTGTACTGTGTGTACTGTGTGTACTGTGTGTGTACTGTGTGTGTACTGTGTGTAGTGTGTGTGTACTGTGTACTGTGTGTGTACTGTGTGTGTACTGTGTGTGTACTGTGTGTGTACTGTGTGTGTACTGTGTACTGTGTGTGTACTGTGTGTGTAGTGTGTGTGTACTGTGTGTGTACTGTGTGTGTACTGTGTGTGTACTGTGTGTACTGTGTGTGTACTGTGTGTGTACTGTGTGTGTACTGTGTGTGTACTGTGTGTGTACTGTGTGTGTACTGTGTGTGTACTGTGTGTGTACTGTGTGTACTGTGTGTGTACTGTGTACTGTGTGTGTAGTGTGTGTGTACTGTGTGTGTACTGTTTGTACTGTGTGTGCTGTGTGTGTACTGTGTGTGTACTGTGTGTACTGTTTGTACTGTGTGTGTACTGTGTCCTGTGTGTGTTTGGTGTGTGTTCTGTGTGTGTACTGTGTGTGTACTGTGTGTGTACTGTGTGTGTACTGTGTGTGTGCTGTGTGTACTGTGTGTGCTGTGTGTGTATTGTGTGTACTGTGTGTGTACTGTGTGTGTAGTGTGTGTGTACTGTGTGTGTACTGTGTGTGTACTGTGTGTATTGTGTGTGTAATGTGTAGTGTGTGTGTAGTGTTTGTGTTGTGTGTGTGTGGTGTGTCCTGTGTGTGTACTGTGTGTGCTGTGTGTAACACTGCTGTGTGTAACACTGTTGTGTGTGCTGTGTGTGTGCTGTGTGTAACACTGCTGTGTGTGCTGTGTGTAACACTGCTGTGTGTGGTGTGTGTGTGCTGTGTGTGTACTGTGTATACTGTGTGTGTACTGTGTGTGTACTGTGTGTGTACTGTGTGTGTACTGTGTATACTGTGTGTGTACTGTGTATACTGTGTGTACTGTGTGTGTACTGTGTGTGTACTGTGTATACTGTGTGTGTACTGTGTGTGTACTGTTTGTACTGTGTGTGTGCTGTGTGTGTACTGTGTGTGTACTGTGTATACTGTGTGTGTACTGTGTGTGTACTGTGTGTACTGTGTATACTGTGTGTGTACTGTGTATACTGTGTGTGTATGTGTGTGTGCTGTGTGTGCTGTGTGTGTGTGTGTGTGTGTGTGTACTGTGTGTGTACTGTGTGTGAACTGTGTGTAATTGTGTGTGTGCTGTGTGTGTGTACTGTGTGTACTGTGTGTGTACTGTGTGTGTGTACTGTGTGTGCACTGTTGGTACTGTGTGTGCTGTGTGTGTACTGTGCGTTTCCTGTGTGTGTACTGTTTGGTGTGTGTTGAGTGTGTGTACTGTGTGTGTACTGTGTGTACTGTGTACTGTGTGTGTACTGTGTGTACTGTGTGTGTACTGTGTGCTGTGTGTGCTGTGTGTGTGTACTGTGTGTGTGCTGTGTGTGTGTGTGTGTGTGTGTGTGTACTGTGTGTGTACTGTGTGTACTGTGTGTGTACTGTGTGTGTACTGTGTGTGTATTGTGTGTACTGGGTGTGTATTGTGTGTACTGTGTGTGTACTGTGTGTGTACTGTGTGTACTGTGTGTGTACTGTGTGTGGAGTGTGTGTACTGTGTGTTGTGTGTGTGTTGTGTGTGTGGTGTGTGTGTTTTGTGTGTGTTGTGTGTGTACTGTGTGTTTTGTGTGTGTTCTGTGTGTTCTGTGTGTGTACTGTGTGTGTACTGTGTGTGTACTGTGTGTGTACTGTGTGTGTACTGTGTGTACTGTGTGTGTACTGTGTGTGTACTGTGTGTAGTGTGTGTGTACTGTGTACTGTGTGTGTACTGTGTGTGTACTGTGTGTGTACTGTGTGTGCACTGTGTGTACTGTGTGTGTACTGTGTGTGTGTACTGTGTGTGTACTGTGTGTGTTGTGTGTGTACTGTGTGTTGAGTGTGTGTGTTGTGTGTGTTGTGTGTGTGTGTTCTGTGTGTGCACTGTGTGTACTGTGTGTGTACTGTGTGTGTATTGTGTGTACTGTGTGTGCTGTGTGTGTGCTGTGTGTGCTGTGTGTAACACTGCTGTGTGTGCTGTGTGTGTACTGTGTGTGTGTGTGTGTGCACTGTGTGTGCTGTGTGTGTGTGTGTGTGTGTGTGTGTGTGTGTGTGTGTTGTGTGTGTTCTGTGTGTGTGCTGTGTGTTCTGTGTGTGTACTGTGTGTGTACTGTGTGTGTTGTGTGTGTGTACTGTGTGTGTACTGTGTGTGTACTGTGTGTTGTGTGTGTGTGTGTGTGTGTGCTGTGTGTGTACTGTGTGTACTGTGTGTTTACTGTGTTCTGTGTGTGTTCTGTGTGTGTACTGTGTACTGTGTGTGTACTGTTTGTACTGTGTGTGTGCTGTGTATATTGCTGTGTATATGTGTGTGTGTGTACTGTGTGTGTGTACTGTGTGTGTACTGTGTATGCTGTGTGTGTACTGTGTGTGTACTGTGTGTACTGTGTGTGTGTACTGTGTGTGTGTGCTGTGTGTGTACTGTGTGTGTGCTGTGTGTGCGCTGTGTGTGCTGTGTGTGTGTGATGTGTGTGCTGTGTGTGCTGTGTGTGCTGTGTGTGCTGTGTGTGCTGTGTGTGATGTGTGTGCTGTGTGTGTACTGTGTGTGTACTGTGTGTGTGTGCTGTGTGTGTAACTGTGTGTGTACTGTGTGTGTACTGTGTGTGTGTGTGCTGTGTGTGTGTGCTGTGTGTGTGCTGTGTGTATTGTGTGTGTACTGTGTGTGCTGTATTGTGCTGTGTGTACTGTGTGTGTTGCTGTGTACTGTGTGTGTGCTGTGTGTGCTGTGTGTGTGTGTGTACTGTGTGTGTACTGTGTGTGCTGTGTGTGTGTACTGTGTGCTGTGTGTGTGTACTGTGTGTGTACTGTGTATACTGTGTGTACTGTGTGTGTACTGTGTGTGTACTGTGTGTGCTGTGTGTGTGCTGTGTGTGTGTGTGTGTTGTGTGTGTGTGTAGTGTTTTTGTTGTGTGTGTGTACTGTTTGGTGTGTGTGTTCTGTGTGTGGTCTGTGTGTACTGTGTGTGTTGTGTGTGTGTACTGTGTGTGTTGTGTGTGTGTACTGTGTGTGTACTGTGTGTTGTGTGTGTACTGTGTGTGTACTGTGTGTACTGTGTGTGTTCTGTGTGTTCTGTGTGTGTACTGTGTGTGTTCTGTGTGTTCTGTGTGTGTACTGTGTGTACTGTGTGTGTACTGTGTGTGTACTGTGTGTGTACTGTGTGTACTGTGTGTACTGTGTGTGTACTGTGTGTGTGTACTGTGTGTGTACTGTGTGTGTTGTGTGTGTGTACTGTGTGTGTACTGTGTGTGTAGTGTGTGTGTACTGTGTGTGTACTGTGTGTGTACTGTGTACTGTGTGTGTACTGTGTACTGTGTGTGTACTGTGTGTGTAGTGTGTGTGTACTGTGTGTGTACTGTGTGTGTACTGTGTACTGTGTGTGTAGTGTGTGTGTACTGTGTGTGTTGTGTGTGTGTACTGTGTGTGTGTGTGTACTGTGTGTGTGTGTGTGCTGTGTGTAACTGTGTTGTGTGTGTGTGTACTGTGTGTGTACTGTGTGTGCTGTGTGTGTGTGTGTGTGTGTGCTGTGTGTGCTGTGTGTGTGCTGTGTGTGTACTGTGTGTGTGCTGTGTGTGTGTGTGTGTGTACTGTGTGTGTGTACTGTGTGTGTACTGTGTGTATTGTGTGTGAAGTGTGTGTGTACTGTGTGTGTAATGTGTTTGTACTGTGTGTGTGTTGTGTGGTGTGTGTGTGCTGTGTGTGCTGTGTGCTGTGTGTGTGCTGTGTATTGTGTATTGTGCACTGTGTGTACTGTGTGTGTACTGTTTGTACTGTGTGTGTTCTGTGTGTGTACTGTGTGTGTTTTGTGTGTGTACTGTGTGTGTACTGTGTGTGTACTGTGTGTGTACTGTGTGTGTACTGTGTGTGTACTGTGTGTGTACTGTGTGTACTGTGTGTGTACTGTGTGTGTACTGTGTACTGTGTGTGTACTGTGTGTGTACTGTGTGTGTACTGTGTGTGTACTGTGTGTGTACTGTGTGTGTACTGTGTGTGTACTGTGTACTGTGTGTGTACTGTGTGTGTACTGTGTGTACTGTGTGTGTACTGTGTGTGTACTGTGTGTACTGTGTGTGTACTGTGTGTGTACTGTGTGTACTGTGTGTACTGTGTGTGTACTGTGTGTGTACTGTGTGTACTGTGTGTGTACTGTGTGTGTACTGTGTGTACTGTGTATACTGTGTGTGTGTACTGTGTGTACTGTGTGTGTACTGTGTGTTGTGTGTGTGTTCTGTGTGTGTACTGTGTGTGTACTGTGTGTGTACTGTGTGTGTACTGTGTGTGTACTGTGTGTGTACTGTGTGTACTGTGTGTGTACTGTGTGTGTACTGTGTGTGTACTGTGTGTGTACTGTGTGTGTACTGTGTGTAGTGTGTGTGTACTGTGTGTGTACTGTGTGTAGTGTGTGTGTACTGTGTGTGTACTGTGTGTGTACTGTGTGTGCACTGTGTGTAGTGTGTGTGTACTGTGTGTGTACTGTATGTGTTGTGTGTGTGTACTGTGTGTGTACTGTGTGTAGTGTGTGTGTACTGTGTAGTGTGTGTGTACTGTGTGTGCTGTGTGTGTACTGTGTGTGTGTGTTCTGTGTGCTGTGTGTGTGCGGTGTGTGTTTTGTGTGTGTGGTGTGTGTGTGTACTGTGTGTGTGCTGTGTGTGTACTGTGTGTGTACTGTGTGTACTGTGTGTGTACTGTGTGTACTGTGTGTACTGTGTGTGTTCTGTGTGAGTACTGTGTGTGTGTGTGCTGTGTGTGTGCTGTGTGTGTGCTGTGTGTGTGTGTGTGTGTGCTGTGTGTGTATTGTGTACTGTGTGTGTGCTGTGTGTGCTGTGTGTATGTGTGTACTGTGTGTGTGTGTGTAACTGTGTGTGTATTGTGTGTGTGTACTGTGTGTACTGTGTGTACTGTGTGTGTACTGTGTGTGTACTGTGTGTGTACTGTGTGTGTACTGTGTGTACTGTGTGTACTGTGTGTGTACTGTGTGTACTGTGTGTGTACTGTGTGTGTACTGTGTACTGTGTGTGCTGTGTGTGTATTGTGTGTACTGGGTGTGTACTGTGTGTGTGCTGTGTGTGCTGTGTGTGTATTGTGTGTACTGTGTGTGTACTGTGTGTACTGTGTGTGTACTGTGTGTACTGTGTGTGTACTGTGTGTGTATTGTGTGTACTGTGTGTGTACTGTGTGTGTACTGTGTGTGTACTGTGTGTACTGTGTGTGCTGTGTGTGTATTGTGTGTACTGGGTGTGTACTGTGTGTGTGCTGTGTGTGCTGTGTGTGTATTGTGTGTACTGTGTGTGTACTGTGTGTGTACTGTGTGTACTGTGTGTGTACTGTGTGTGTACTGTGTGTGTACTGTGTGTGTACTGTGTGTACTGTGTGTGTACTGTGTGTGTACTGTGTGTACTGTGTGTGTACTGTGTGTGTACTGTGTGTACTGTGTGTGTACTGTGTGTGTACTGTGTGTGTACTGTGTGTGTACTGTGTGTACTGTGTGTGTACTGTGTGTACTGTGTACTGTGTGTACTCACAGGTCTCCACAGGGGATATAAGAGCCGTTGCTCAGTTGACCACAGTTTCCATATTTGTTTCCCTGTTTGTTGACTGATGAGAAACAAACAGGAGGAGCACTGGTGGCATCTGAGGACAGAGAGACAGAACCAGTGTGGACTGGTTTTAGTCCAGTTTGAACTGGTTTCAGTATAAACTGGTTTCAGTCCAGTATAAACTGGTGTCTTACTGGGCCCCCACAGTGTCTGGCACTGGGTGTTCATGCTGGCACAGACTCCTTCGTAGCAGTAGGAGGTGGCGTCCTCGCAGGGCTCTCCGTTCTGCAGGAAGACGTTGGCGGGGCAGTAAGGGGACGAGCCGGTGCAGAACTCAGGGAGGTCGCACTCCCCGAGGGGGTCGCGACACACCGAACCTGCCGCCTTCAGCTGAGCGGGGAGGAGGAGGAGGAGGGTTAACTTTAATAATGACAGACAAAAACACTAGCGATGTGTGTGCGTGGGTCAAACCTTGCAGTCATGGCAACAGATGCCGTCAGATGAACACTGAGCTCCAGGAACCAGCCGACAGGTGGAGGCGTTACAGCAGGGGTCGTCACACTCCTGACCAATCAGAGCACAGCAACACATCAACAGGAAGGCAGGCAGATAGACCGGCAAACTGGTTTTGGTCCAGTATAAACAAACAAAGCTGGTTTAAGTTTACTGTGAACTGGTTTAAGTCCAGTATAAACACATTCAGTCCAATATAAACTAGTTCTAATTGAGTACAAACTGGCTGTATTCTATCGAAAAGTTAAGCATAAATCCTTTAGTTCAGACAGGTAAACAGGTAAACAGGTGAGTACCTCCAGCAGGCCACAGTCACACTCCTCTCCTTTCTCCACATACAGGTTTCCACAGCGAGGTCCTCCCAGCAGGCGGTCCGGTGGTGGGACGTTGAACAGACACATGCCGCCGCCGTGCAGCAGGCTGACGGACAGATCTGCAGCGCTGCAGCTGCTGAACTGTTGACCGGGCATGAACCTGGAGGTCAGAGGTCACAGCTCTGTTCACAGGACGAATAACAGGCCAGCAAAGAGCAGCAGAGGGGCAGCAGAGAGCAGCGGAGGGCAGCAGAGAGCAGCAGAGAGCAGCAGAGGGCAGCAGAGAGCAGCAGAGAGCAGCAGAGAGCAGCAGAGGGCAGCAGAGAGCAGCGGAGAGCATCAGAGAGCAGCAGAGGGCAGCAGAGAGCAGCAGAGAGCAGCAGAGAGCAGCAGAGGGCAGCAGAGAGCAGCGGAGAGCATCAGAGAGCAGCAGAGAGCATCAGAGAGCAGCAGAGAGCATCAGAGAGCATCAGAGAGCAGCAGAGGGCAGCAGAGAGCAGCAGAGAGCAGCAGAGGGCAGCAGAGGGCAGCAGAGAGCAGCGGAGAGCAGCAGAGAGCATCAGAGAGCATCAGAGAGCAGCAGAGGGCAGCAGAGAGCATCAGAGAGCAGCAGAGAGCAGCAGAGGGCAGCAGAGAGCAGCAGAGAGCAGCAGAGGGCAGCAGAGGGCAGCAGAGAGCAGCAGAGGGCAGCAGAGAGCATCAGAGAGCATCAGAGAGCAGCAGAGGGCAGCAGAGAGCAGCAGAGAGCAGCAGAGGGCAGCAGAGAGCAGCAGAGAGCATCAGAGGGCATCAGAGAGCAGCAGAGGGCAGCAGAGAGCATCAGAGAGCATCAGAGAGCAGCAGAGAGCAGCAGAGGGCAGCAGAGAGCAGCAGAGAGCAGCAGAGGGCATCAGAGAGCAGCAGAGAGCAGCAGAGAGCAGCAGAGGGCAGCAGAGAGCAGCAGAGAGCAGCAGAGGGCATCAGAGAGCAGCAGAGGGCAGCAGAGGGCAGCAGAGAGCAGCAGAGGGCAGCAGAGAGCATCAGAGAGCATCAGAGAGCAGCAGAGGGCAGCAGAGGGCAGCAGAGAGCAGCAGAGAGCAGCAGAGAGCAGCAGAGAGCATCAGAGAGCAGCAGAGGGCAGCAGAGAGCAGCAGAGGGCAGCAGAGAGCATCAGAGAGCATCAGAGAGCAGCAGAGGGCAGCAGAGAGCAGCAGAGAGCAGCAGAGGGCAGCAGAGAGCATCAGAGCAGCAGAGAGCAGCAGAGGGCAGCAGAGGGCAGCAGAGAGCAGCAGAGGGCAGCAGAGAGCAGCAGAGGGCAGCAGAGAGCATCAGAGCAGCAGAGAGCAGCAGAGGGCAGCAGAGAGCAGCAGAGGGCAGCAGAGAGCAGCAGAGGGCAGCAGAGGGCAGCAGAGCAGCAGAGGGCAGCAGAGGGCAGCAGAGAGCAGCAGAGAGCAGCAGAGGGCAGCAGAGGGCAGCAGAGAGCAGCAGAGGGCAGCAGAGGGCAGCAGAGGGCAGCAGAGGGCAGCAGAGAGCAGCAGAGAGCATCAGAGAGCAGCAGAGAGCAGCAGAGGGCAGCAGAGAGCAGCGGAGTACACCCTGAACGTTCACACTCGGCTCGACCTGTTGAGCCATCAGTGAGCTGAGAAGCTGATCACAGCATCAGATTAGAGGGATTTGAGGACTGTTAGCGTCTAACTCTACAGCCACAACATAGGGTTCATGTCCTGGTGAACCAGGTTAAATGTCCTGGTGCTGGACCAGGTTAAATGTCCTGGTACTGGACCAGGTTAAATGCCCTGGTACTGGACCAGGTTAAATATCCTGGTGCTGGACCAGGTTAAATGTCCTGGTACTGGACCAGGTTAAATGTCCTGGTGCTGGACCAGGTTAAATATCCTGGTGCTGGACCAGGTTAAATGCCCTGGTACTGGACCAGGTTAAATATCCTGGTACTGGACCAGGTTAAATGTCCTGGTACTGGACCAGGTTAAATATCCTGGTGCTGGACCAGGTTAAATGCCCTGGTACTGGACCAGGTTAAATGTCCTGGTACTGGACCAGGTTAAATGTCCTGGTGCTGGACCAGGTTAAATGCCCTGGTACTGGACCAGGTTAAATATCCTGGTGCTGGACCAGGTTAAATATCCTGGTACTGACCCAGTCGAGGGCTCCATGATGCATCCTCCCAGCCGCCGTTCGTTGGTGCAGGAGCAGCGTCGCTCTGCAGTGTCATGATTCATCCCCAAGTTATGACCCAGTTCATGAGCGACAGTGGAGGCCACACCTAGAACACTGACCAGGTGATCCTGACAGACAGACAGGTGTTCAGACTGACAGACAGGTGTCTATATTCTAAACAAAAGAGACATTAAATAAATCAAAATCTGAGTCCAGGAACTTGATTAGATGATTCTTGCCCTGATGCACCATGGGCGTTGTAGTTCTTCCTGGCCTCTGGTTTGACAGCAGATATTTTCAGAGCCGTCAGTCACTGATAAATAAAAACTGATAAAGTTGCTGACTCACCACGTTGACTCCACCGGACCGGTCTCTGGAGCACATGGACGACTGTGACGCCATCCCCACCGTAGTGCCGTCAAACGAGCCGCCCCTGCCAAAATAAAACCCAACCATGACGTGACGGATGAGAATGTGAAACTTTTACTTTGAAAAGCGTCCTCCTACATGATGAGCTGGGCGTTGTCATGGCGAAGGCGCGGCAGTAGCTCCCTGGTCCTCCAGTCCAGGAAGTTGTTGAGGGTGTCGGTGGGGCTCCTCTTCATGGGGATTTTGTCCCGGTCGCTCCAGATCTCCAGGCCGGTCAGCGCCACCCGGACGTTCAGAGGACGGTAGAACTGAAAGACATGGACAGAGGCGACTCGGTTAACAAAGTGGTTAACAGAGGCAGAGAGGTCAGAGGTCACAGCGCTCACCCAGTCCACCTGGTTAGCCACGTCCAGCATTCGGTAGATGATGGTTTTATTGTTCCTCTGGTAGTTCAGGAACTGAGAGACACAGGAAAATAAAAGCATGAACTGGTTTTAAACCATTATAACCTAGTTTTAATCCAGTATAAACTGGTTTTAGTCCAGTGTAAACTGGTTTCAGTCCAGTATAAACTGGTTTTAGTCCAGTATAAAGTGGTTTTAGTCCAGTATAAACTGGTTTTAGTCCAGTATAAACTGGTTTTAGTCCAGTATGAAGTGGTTTTAGTCCAGTATAAGCTGGTTTTAGTCCAGTATGAAGTGGTTTTAGTCCAGTATAAACTGGTTTTAGTCCAGTATGAAGTGGTTTTAGTCCAGTATAAACTGGTTTTAGTCCAGTGTCAACTGGTTTTAGTCTAGTATAAACTGGTTTTAGTCTAGTATAAACTGGTTTTAGTCCAGTATACACTAGTTTTAGTCCAGTACGAAATGGTTTTAGTCCAGTGTAAACTGGTTTTAGTCCAGTATGACGTGGTTTTAGTCCAATGTCAACTTGTTTTAGTCTACTATAAACTGGTTTTAGTCCAGTATAAACTGGTTTTAGTCCAGTATGAAGTGGTTTTTGTCCAGTGTCAACTGGTTTTAGTCTAGTATAAACTGATTTTAATCCAGTATGAAGTGGTTTTAGTCCAGTGTCAACTGGTTTTAGTCTAGTATAAACTGATTTTAGTCCAGTATGAAGTGGTTTTAGTCCATCATAACCTAGTTTTAGTCCAGTATGAAGTGGTTTTAGTCTAGTATAAACTGATTTTAGTCCAGTATAAACTGGTTTTAGTCCAGTATAAACTGATTTTAGTCCAGTATAAACTGGTTTTAGTCCAGTATAAACTGGTTTTAGTCCAGTATGAAGTGGTTTTAGTCCAGTATGAAGTGGTTTTAGTCCGGCATAACCTAGTTTTAGTCAAGTGTAAACTGGTTTTAGTCTACTATAAACTGGTTTTAGTCCAGTGTCAACTGGTTTTAGTCCAGTATAAACTGGTTTTAGTCCAGTATGAAGTGGTTTTAGTCCAGTATAACCTAGTTTTAGTCCAGTATGAAATGGTTTTAGTCCAGCATAACCTAGTTTTTAGTCCAGTGTAAACTGGTTTTAGTCCTGTGTCAACTGGTTTTAGTCCAGTGTCAACTGGTTTTAGTCCAGTATGAAGTGGTTTCAGTCCAGCATAACTTAGTTTTAGTCCAGTATAAACTGGTTTTAGTCCAGTATAAATTGGTTTTAGTCCAGTATAAACTGGTTTTAGTCCAGCATAACCTAGTTTTAGTCCAGTATAAACTGGTTTTAGTCCAGTATAAACTGGTTTTAGTCCAGCATAACCTAGTTTTAGTCCAGTATGACATTGAAACACTCACTGACCTCCTGGTGGTCGACCACCAGCACCAGTTCGATGTATTTGGTCTCAGACAGGATGTCTCTCTTCCTCTGCAGACAGAACAGACGGGACAGGTTAGCTCATACTGCTGCTACTACACAGTACTATTACTGCAGTACTACTGCAGGATCCGCTGAGCCGGATATTATTGATCAGTTATTGATGATGGAATCACCCGGTGGGTGTGGGTGGAGCTGTGGATGGGGGGAACAGCAGAGTGAGACACTCCACAGCCTCCAGCACCGTCGCCCTCCAGAGGGCTGGTGGAGAACACCAGGTGGACTCCTTCTTCATCTCCTCCTCCTCCTGCTCCGCTGCCTCCTCTCTCGTCTCCTCCCCCGTCCTCCTCCCGCTGGTGGAGGAGGTGCTGGTGGAGGTGGGCCTCCTGAGGCTGCAGCTCAAAGCTCAGGGTGGAGTTGAAGGCGACGACGCCACTGCAGGAGGAAACAGGAAACAGGAAGCAGATGATCAATCAGACTGATTCAGACTGGTGGTACTTATACCTGTAATACTTTCTACTTGTACTCCACTGCTTATCTGACAGCTTTAGTTACTTTAGAAATTAATATTTTTACACACAAAACATGAGACATGAGTATAAAATCTGTTCTACGTCCCAACACTTTACATATCGTCTCCATCTTGGTTTTCAGCAACCAGAAGTGACAGAAGGGCAGAGCGAAGTACGACTGAATGCTGAGACATTATCAGATGTTCAAAAAGGTTCTAAGGTTTTCGGTTTTTACACTGATAATAATCACATTAGAGCTGACGGGACCCTGTCACAATAGATTTAATGCTGCTCCATCTGACTATCTTTTGAAATACACACATTAAATAGTACATTCGTTAATTTAGTTTGTAATAAGGAAGCTCTCACAGCTGTTAATAAATCTCTTCTGACAGCGTGTTTCATAAAGTTTGCTCTCAGTAAACTGATTAATGACTCTGATCTGCTGGACTGAGGTCTCTATGTACCCAGTCCCCGACCCCAAACCCTCAAACTGGACCAGGTCCTCCTCACGTGAGCCGCTAAACAGCTGATCCTGCTGCAGAGGTCGGAGGTCGCTCACATTGATCCGGCTCGAGGAGGAACGCTGACTCACTTTTTCTGCTGAGGTCAGTCAACAAACACAAAGAGCTGAGTCACAGTAAATCCTGGACTCTGCACAAACCGGATTGGAGGCTTTAAGAGATTTTGTATTTTCTTTCACTGTTGTTGGAGGAGGAAATGTTTTTCTCTCACTAAGCTGGAAGTGCTAATAATAATAATAATAACAATAAGAGATGACAATGACCAGTTTGTGTTATTGTTCCTCCAGTAAACACTGAAAGTTAGCAAACATCCATCCTGTCAACAGAAATATTTCTGAACTTTTTAACAAGCTGTTCGGTGTGATTATCTATGTTTGTCATTTGTCATGTTTGCTGTGCAAAAGAAATAAACTTGAATCTTTCAGCATCCATCAAATAAGAACTTATCAATGTCTTCATTCATAACCTTTAAAGATGAGCAGCACATTGTTTTAATATCAACATCACAATGCTAACGTGTGCAATAAACATATTGCAGTTGTCGTTACGGTTATTGTTGTCTAACCAGATATAAGGACAACTATAAGAAAAACTGCTGTTGTTGTCGTTATAGTTGTTAGAAATCGAGCTGTCAGTGTTTTAATCTGGTGCTTTTATTTTGTTGATCCAGCACTTCCTCACTAGCAGCTTCCTGAGGATAACACTAAATGAAGAAGTTAACTCCAGCTGACTGCACACCAGTCAACATGATGAAGACTCTGCTCTAAGAGACCAACTCTGATTGGTCAACTCTGACATCACTGATCAGAGAGTTATTGATGACAGACAATCAATTAGAAAGGTTTGGACTACAAAAAAAATGTAAAAGAATGATTTTTAAATTTATAGAGTTCAGTCACTGAGATGATGAATTGATTATTTACACCTGTGTGTGGACTTAGTACTCAGTACTCAGAGTGTGTATTAGTACTCAGAGTGTGTGTCAGTAATCTGATTACTGACCGGAGTCCAGAGCAGGTGCTCAGAGCCACTCTGGACTGAGGGAATCCTCTGACGTTGCCATGGTAATAACAGTGAGTCTGCACACAAACAAACATGGGTCAGAGCAGGGTGTGAGGCTGGCGGACAGGTGGAGGTGCGTTCACTGACTCACCACAGGGTCGGCTCTCACAGAGACTCCGGTGCCGTTGGGCAGGTAGTAGAAGACGTTGGGCGGTTTAGGCAGCAGGTCGCTGAGGAAAGACGAGGCACATCACATCTAGAACGCTTTAGCTTTGTGTTGTGTTGAAGGACACTCTGTAAACCAGAGACTCACTGGTTCTTCTCCAGGTCCAACAGGAAGAGTTGTCCTCCCACTTCCAGTCCACACTGCAGCCTGTCAGGATGACCGCCCTGAAAGCAGACAGGAAGAGGGTGAACACTGACGGGACACTGATAGTTTTAATTTAAATTAATTAAAACAAAAATCATCTCATTAGTTTTCATTTAAAATGAGTTCAATTCATTTTTAAATTACGTTTAAATTACAAATTACAAACAACTGAATTTAAAATAATAATAAAAATAAAATAAAAATGAATATTATAATATAAATGAAAATAATACAGATGATGAAGAATGGTGAAATAATCTAAATTAATTAATGTAATATTTTCATATTATTTCACTAATTTCATCAAATTGTTTCTGGCAGGATGGGGCTCAGTTCAGACCATCAGGGTGATTTCCTGTGTGCTGATGGAGAAGCTCTTTGAGGAGGAGCGACTTCCTGTTCTGCACCTCCTCCTCACGGCTCCACAGGAAGTGGAGGCGTGTGTGTTGAGTGTTTCCGCCGCCAGTCAACAGACGGACATAATTAATGTTTATTCAAATAAATAACCAGCTGTTCTGTTGTCTCACAGAGATTGTTTGAGAGCGACGAGACGCATCACTCTGCTGTTTTTCTAGTTCAACTTTAACTCATATCAGCCAAGATTATAGGAAATACTGTCGTTAAGAGATTTAGGCTTCCTCTCCATTTAATTCACGAGGTTACATTCAGCTTTACTGTTGTTACAGAGCTCAGGAGGAAAAAGCAAAAACAGAATAAAGCTCAAAATAAATATAGAATATAAAATATAAATATCAGGAAGTAGACTGGAGCAGAAGAGGAGCAAAACCAGAGACACCACAACACAATATGATCATTTTAAATAGTCAGTATGCTGATGTTGTCAGTTTCACATCAGTGTCTCTATTTTAGCTGTCAGGCTGAGTCCACTGTGACCTCTGAAGGACAGTGTCTTCAGACTGTTAACTGTTGATGAAATAAAATAAAAATGTATAAACTAGTGTGATGCTCTATTGATTACGGATACTCTGAATATATAAGTTATATTTAACTCCCCATGTGAAAGTCCCTCTCTCTTCTGATGATGTTATTGATATTTTATTATGATCATCAGGAGCACAGAATCCTCTTTAGCAGCACATGTTCATGGTTCAGTGTTCCATGACTGATCCAGGAGACTTTGGGCTTTTTCCCAGCAGAATTCCTCTCTGAGGCGTGTTTGTTTTCCCCACCCTGAGCTTTGTGCAGCAGGATGGGGGCGGGGGGTGTTAGAGACTGAGTCATGTTCAGTCCAGCTGGGAGGGTCTGAGTCCACACAGGAAACTGATCCTGGATCTGATGAAGTGATCGGTGATTAACTGACGTTCAGCTCATTTTAAAATGGTTTGAGAGAAAAAATGAGACGTTCAGGGTTTAAATGTGTCTCTGTGAAGTGAAGCAATGACAGGAAAGAAATCCTGAAACTCACTCGCTTCCTGTTCAACTACAAACATCAAACAACTAACAATTTTTTTTGTTCCATATATTTTTCTATTCATCTTTTCAGTTTTATTATTTTTCTTATACCTCTTTATTGTTCTGTCATTTTTGAAATTTAATCATTTTTCATCACCTCCACCAAGTTTACGCCATCTGTGAACACCTCCTCTCTCATCTCCACTCTCCTATCTCTCCTCCTCCTCCTCCTCCTCCTCTCCCTCTCTTCTCTCTTCTCCTCCTCCTCTCTCTCTTCTCTCCTCCTCCTCCTCCTCTCCCTCTCTTCTCCTCCTCCTCTCTCTCTTCTCTCCTCCTCCTCCTCCTCTCTTCTCCTCCTCCTCTCTGTATGATGAGGTCATGTCTCCAGATGATGTCACAGCTGCAGAAACTCTGGGCGAGGCTCAGAGAGTCGACCAACAAGAGGAGGAGGAGGAGGAGAGAAGAGAGAGAGGAGAGAGGGAGAGGAGGCCTCTAGTTTGTTTCCAGAACAGATTCAGGGAGTTTCCTTCAACACCAACATTTCAGAAGCTTATTGAACTGATCCAGTTCAGACATAAACAGATAAGAAGTTTTAAAGTGATTAAAATGAGCTGATAGAGATCGTAGAGATAATAATTATTAATAATACTATAAATCAACCAGAGAGAGTACTTAAAGTACTTTTAATACTTTATATTTAGGTGCTGGTACCCGGGCCTGACCCCCACAGGATGAGGACATAAAGAGAGAAAATTAGAATTGACCTGAACCACTGCCATATTCTGATTTTAAGACATTTCCTGATCATATTGAGAACCTGACTAAAGCCTCAGGGACTGAAACTGGACCAGAACTGGACCAGAACTGGACTCCTGTTTCCTGGACGGGTGGAGTCTGGGAGTGGGGGGTCCTACAGGAAATGATCTCAGGGCTCCTGTTGGCTGGACAGGAAGTGTCCGTCCTCTAACTACACCCCCCTCAGATCTTAGTGTTCCTGCAGGAAGCTCCTGGTGAAAAAGGCCAACGCTCAAAACTTCCTTCCTCTTTCTTATTCCAGTGAAACTCTGAGAGCAAAATGACCTAAAGACTTCCTGTCACTCCTCAGGCCACAGTGAGCTCCTCATTTCACCAGTGTTACATCTTAACCAGTAATAATCTAGTAATATATCAGTGATAAACCAGTAACAAACAGTAATAATCCAGTGATAAGCAATATAAACAGTAATAAACCAGTAATAAACCAGCAATAATCCAGTGATAAAGCAATATAAACAGTAATAAACTAGTAATAATCCAATGATAAGCAATATAAACAGTAATAAACCAGTAATAATCCAATGATAAGCAATATAAACAGTAATAAACCAGTAATAAACCAGCAATAATCCAGTGATAAAGCAATATAAACAGTAATAAACTAGTAATAATCCAGTGATAAGCAATATAAACAGTAATAAACCAGTAATAAACCAGCAATAATCCAGTGATAAAGCAATATAAACAGTAATAAACTAGTAATAATCCAGTGATAAGCAATATAAACAGTAATAAACCAGTAATAATCCAATGATAAGCAATAGAAACAGTAATAAACCAGTAATAAACCAGCAATAATCCAGTGATAAAGCAATATAAACAGTAATAAACTAGTAATAATCCAGTGATAAGCAATATAAACAGTAATAAACCAGTAATAAACCAGCAATAATCCAGTGATAAAGCAATATAAACAGTAATAAACTAGTAATAATCCAGTGATAAGCAATATAAACAGTAATAAACCAGTAATAAACCAGCAATAATCCAGTAATAAAGCAATATAAACAGTAATAAACCAGTAATAATCCAGTGATAAAGCAATATAAACAGTAATAAACCAGTAATAATCCAGTGATAGAGCAATATAAACAGTAATAAACCAGTAATAATCCAGTGATAATGCAACATAAACAGTAATAAACTAGTAATAATCCAGTGATAATGCAATATAAACAGTAATAAACTAGTAATAAACCAGTAATAATCCAGTGATAAAGCAATATAAACAGTAATAAACCAGTAATAATCCAGTGATAACGCAATATAAACAGTAATAAACCAGTAATAATCCAGTGATAATGCAATATAAACAGTAATAAACTAGTAATAAACCAGTAATAATCCAGTGATAATGCAATATAAACAGTAATAATCCAGTGATAATGCAATATAGACAGTAATAAACCAGTAATAAACCAGCAATAATCCAGTGATAAGCAATATAAACAGTAATAAACCAGTAATAATCCAGTGATAAAGCAATATAAACAGTAATAAACTAGTAATAATCCAGTGATAATGCAATATAAACAGTAATAAACTAGTAATAATCCAGTGATAAAGCAATATAAACAGTAATAAACTAGTAATAATCCAGTGATAATGCAATATAAACAGTAATAAACTAGTAATAAACCAGTAATAATCCAGCGATAAAGCAATATAAACAGTAATAAACCAGTAATAATCCAGTGATAAAGCAATATAAACAGAAATAAACCAGTAATAATCCAGTGATAATGCAATATAAACAGTAATAAACTAGTAATAAACCAGTAATAATCCAGTGATAAAGCAATATAAACAGTAATAAACCAGTAATAATCCAGTGATAATGCAATATAAACAGAAATAAACCAGTAATAATCCAGTGATAATGCAATATAAACAGTAATAAACTAGTAATAAACCAGTAATAATCCAGTAATAAAGCAATATAAACAGTAATAAACCAGTAATAATCCAGTGATAATGCAATATAAACAGTAATAAACTAGTAATAAACCAGTAATAATCCAGTGATAAAGCAATATAAACAGTAATAAACCAGTAATAATCCAGTGATAATGCAATATAAACAGTAATAAACTAGTAATAAACCAGTAATAATCCAGTGATAAAGCAATATAAACAGTAATAAACCAGTAATAAACCTGTAACACACCTGCAGGGCGTCAGCGAGACTCTTTCTCTCTCCACCCACCAGGATGAAGGGTTGAGTTCTGTCCAGCAGGAGGCGCCGCTGTCCCTCCACACCTGAGGACACAGACTGGGTGAACTGGGAACACTGGGAGCTCCAATTGGGACCATGAATCAGCCCATAAACAGTAGAAGGACACTGTAATATTACACTAATATAACAATAACTTCACATGTTCATATCAAACTTGATTTGAATATATTTAATGTTTATTCTCTTTAATTTACTTTACTGTTTATTTTGAGATGAAACATGTTTATTATTACTATTATTATTATTATTACTTAATTGTGTTGCTGCAGACAGGAGTAGAAACAATAGAATAACACAATAAGACCAAATATATTATAATTATTATTATTATTATTATTATTATATTTTGGTCTTATTGTGTTATTCTATTGTTTCTACTCCTGTCTGCAGCAACACAATTAATTTCATTTATTTGCTGTTTTGTTTACAAAACTAATTATAAAAGCAGAATAAATATTAACATTTAAAAAGCTGCAATCACAGAAATTTGAAGTTTACTCTTTAATCATCCATCCATCCATCTTCTCCCTCTTATCCTCTCATAGGGTCGGGGGGCTGGAGCCTATCCCAGCTGTCTTAGGGTGAAAGACAGGGTACACCCTGGACAAGTGTCCAGTTCATCACAGGTTTACTCTTTAATAAAAGGCTTTAATCAATTCTCAACATAGTCGACAATAAATTAAACGAAGCAATTAATCGTTGCAGCTCTGTTAGACTCTGAATAATGCCAGCATGGATTATGAGTGTCACAAACAAATTAATCTGTAATTTCATTACTTTATAAGTACTGAAGTATTGTTGTTTTCAAAGGCAGACTTTGTTTATATGTTGTTAATTTCTTATGACAGACCTTCAGTTAGACACAATTAATCCAATATTTAAATAAATAAATAAAAGTATGTGTCCCACGGATGTGACTTTTGAATGATGATGTATGAAAATAATTATAAAATAACAGTTATTGAAAAACAGCAAGCAATAACAGCAGGTTTGTCAGCTTCAGTGTAAATTTAACGAGCATTAGCTGACTGAGGGATAATGGGGTCAGATTAGGCACACTGCTGCCTAGCAACAGTTCAACTCAATCGGGTCAAAGGTCAGACACTTTCTCGCTGCTGGCCGTCACTTCCACCAAACTACGTTCATTTTTGATGAATTATAGCTTTTCAGTCATTTACGTCCACAGTTCTGTCTGTCGGCTGTTGCACTTTAACGTCAGGAAGATAACGGTGATCGTTACCTGTAACGGCTGTGGTCAGACTCTCGGTACCGTCCGGATTCAGAGCCCGTCCGTCGTGCGGTGCGTTCAGGGACCTGGCGGCATTGAAGGCAGCACGGCCGCTGAGCAGCAGCAGCAGCAACGGTACGGCAGCTCCGCTCATCCTTTCTGCGTCACCGGCGACCGGCAACAGGTTGCTGCTGTCCGGTGTTAGTGTGAGTGAGGCGATCTCGTCCCGGTCCCGTTACCTCACCGTGTCGGAGCACCGGGAGAGGCTCCAGCGAAACTCCATGGTGCCGCTTTTCTCGGTGACATCCGTAGAGACGAGCGGGTCAAGAGCTGCCGGACACCCGGGAAAAGTGACAGTTAATTCTATGTTGATGTAGCGGGAGAAAAGCCCGGTTCTCCGGTCCGGTGGAAGATATCTGCGCAGCTCTGGCGGAAACAAATCCTCAAAAGTATCGCTAACACCGGACCGAGCGGGTCTGTTAACGTCGCTGTGTTCGTGTGTTTAACGGACAGTTGTGGTAAACCGTCCCGAGAGGCCTGAAAGCGACTTACCAACGGAGGACACCGGACAGCCTGTGTTTATAGCGGAGCTAACGGATACGATATCTCGCTAGGTGAAGCTAACTCGAGCTAGCCACACACAAACCGGATGTTAAGCTAATCAGTCTTCAAAATAAAAGCCAAAGCTCGATTCTGTCTCTGAATATCATGTTTATATTTCACTAATTTATTTCAATCCAGTTTAAATGATTTAAAGGGGTCGTCAGTCCCCCGATTACCTTATAATACTATCAAAAACATACAAGAACATCCCCATATGGAATATTTTTGGTAGAAATAAATAAAAAACATAAAAATTTAAACAAAATGTCATTATCATCCAAAGTAACATTCAACCACAACTAGACACTTTGAATAGTGTGATAATACAGCTGTGCAGTTGTATCTATGCATCTACATTACATTTTAAGAAATGCCATCATGGGAATGCTGAGTGTTGTTATCCTAAGGTTTATTTGACTTCAACTATTTCTCTCCTGCATATTTTCAACTACAGAAACCAACCAATTATCACAATATGCAGCTCTTTTAGGACATGATTACTGTGATTTTTCACGTTTCAGACTTTCATTTTTTTGTTGAAATACTAAGGTTTATATATTTGTTTTTGCAATGTAACTATCAGTCAGAATGATAAACTCTTCACAGTGTAAAAGGGGCCAGTCTGTTGAATAGGTACTGCATTTATTCATTAACACTTATTTTTTGGGTGCAGCCGGATACATACTGATAGAGGTCTGAGGCAAAATAAAAAAGATTTCTTCCTAACATCAGTATACAGGATTCATTAATAGACAAATTTAATAAATAACGAGCCGGTCAGCGTCCTGAGAATCCTTCGTTAGCAAACACAAAAGTCTGCAGGTTGGGAGGATTACAGGTCAGCGAGGTCATGAAGGCCCTGATGACATCACTCCGAGTAGCACTGATGTCATGTGATCCAGGATCAGATTAAAAGTGTGAATGAAGTGCTGCACATGCTGCAGAGGATCAGACAGTTGCATAACTCACCTGTACTATCTAATCTGATCACATGATGCTCACAGGGATCCAGGTGTTCTTAAAGGAACAGCGTCACACATCTCAGAAGATCTGTTGTCAGAGACTGAATATAACTATCTAAATATAAATATCTGTGTTTTTATTAGTGAATAAGCAGCTGAAACTAGTTTCAAATGTCTTTCTGTTAGCTTAGCATGAGTCTGTCATATCTACAGCAGCTGCTGCCATATGATTGGTTGTTTTCCTCTGCTGTACAGGTGGAGGTCACGCACAGAGGAGACGAAGACTTCCAGCAGGTAAACAACAACAAAATATTTGCTTTAGACACTTAATGTTTCAGCTTCTTTATACAAATTCTACATGTTCTTCTTCAGGTGGAACTTCCTGTCTAGGCGGGGTTGTAGTGTGTCTCTGAGTCGGACACTTCCTGTTGGTGACACCAGGTGAAACACTGGAACACCTGCAGGAGGCGATTCAGCACCGTTACCATCACAGAAGTGATCCAGGTTTCAGACCCAGCAGTGACATTACTCACCCTCCTGCTCCACCGCCCCTGTTTGATGATGCGTTTCCTGTTAGTGGAGGAAATGCGTTTCTGGATCTGAAGGTTGTAGAGAAACAAGACGCGTCTCTTCTCCCTCTGACGGATACACATGAATATTAATAAAATAATAACATGAATAACTCTAAATAATAAAGTGTGTAAAGAGTGTTTATATATAGTTGTATTTGTTTTTTTGCTCCATCTTAATGCCTCACAGATGTGGAGGTCTCTAACAGCTGGTACACCTGAGTGTTTCTACCTGAGTGTGTACCTGTGGGTGGTAGAAGGCGGTGATGACTCGACGGAGGCGGTTGCTGTAGACTTGCAGGCAGCTGAAGAGCGCCACCATCAGGATGCAACAAACACAACTGAAATACACACCAGCAGAGAGGGAGGAGGGGGGGGACACACACACTGGAGGGGAGGAGAAGTACTCTGATCATTTACTGCAGTAAAAGTAGTACGTAACATATTTTTCATTTTTTTTTCTTTTCTCTTCATTTTCTCTTTATTTATTTATATATACATGGATTGTATTGCTATTTTTATTTTTTATCATTACTATCTTATTATTTTGATATTGCCACATGTTCGCGTTGGGGGATATTTTAGATATGTAAGATATGAATACAAAAAATAAATAAATAGTTTTTAAAAAAAAAAGTACCACTTAATACCACAGAAATTAAAAGTACTGAATTATCAGCATCAAAATATACTTGAAGTGCTAAAAGTAAAACAACTCATTATGCAGAATAATCTCTATGATTATGATTATTATTATTATTATATTAAAATGATTGCTGTGTTAATGTGTTCAGCACTTTAATGTTGCAGCTCATTTTAAATCCTGCTGCTACTTTAATCTACAATAAAACATCAGATTTTATTACTGGGTTATATTTATTTTTCTTCATTTGTTAATGAATAAAATAACAGCAGTGTAGGAAAAAGTACAATTATAGAACTTCATAATAAGTAAAGTACAAATACCTTCAACTTGTACTTAAGTAAATGTACTTTCCTCCATTGATTATTGTGTTGTAGTTTTTGTTAATGCCAAGATTATTATAATAGCATTATTAGTATTCTAGTATTATCCTATTAGTAGCATTAGTACTGAGCTGATAGAGATGTGAGGCTGTGTCGCCCTCTGCTGCTTCATTTTATTATAAAAGAAAATCAGGGATAGAATGCTGGAATTATTATCAACAAACTTGATACAACAAGATTAGAATAAAAAGCTAAAATAAAATTTAAATTAAGTAAATACACAGAATGCATAACATAATATGGAAAATATGTTTAATAAATAAAATAACTGGAAAATAAATAAGTGTAAGATAAATCAAATTATTACCCCTGACCTCTGCCTTGTGACCTCTGACCTCTGTCTTGTGACCTCTGACCTACCCTGGTTGTCGGCGTGGATGCTGTGTCTGGACGAGCTGTTGAAGGCTGAAACCGTCTTCCTCAGAAGCCTGGCCATCATGGAGGCTCCGCCCACCTTGATGTCCACCTGGTGACCACCTGCAGAGAGGACTCATTACCCAGAAACCCTCTCACTGCTCACTGAGGCGATACATCAGAGTCAAGACTGTGAGAGTTTACTGGTCAGGTTGAACTGGGTGAAGGAGTGTCTGCTGACGATGTCCAGGACGTGGGACAGAGAGACGTCCACGGTCAGAAGGACGATGGACAGCAGGGAGACAGACAGCACCTGGAAAACACCTGAGGTCTGCCGACGCCCACAGACAGGTGAAGACATTAATAATCATGAGGCTAGTTTAATCTGGAATAACTCTCATAATTTAAAGAGGAGCTTAGTTCACTCAGGTCACTGCTTCTTAGTTTTTATCTTATCTTAGTTTATCTTACCTCACCTTACCTTACCTTACATTATCTTACCTCACCTTACCTTACCTTACATTATCTTACCTCACCTTACCTTAACTTACATTATCTTACCTCACCTTACCTTACCTTACATTATCTTCCCTCACCATACCTCATCTTATCTTATCTTATTTTATCTTACACACCAATAGCTGCATCTCTGCAGGTTGGATCTTTGGACTCCAGGGGTCAATGAACTTCTTTTTCTCGGATGGTTCCAGAGGTAGCAGGTGGCGTTTCCCCTGAAGTCAGGATTATTCTGATCAAACACTGAAGTGAAAAGGAGGAGAAGGAGGAGGAGGAGGACGAAGTCTTTACCGCTCTCCTCCTGCGTGTGTCGATCTGTCTGAAGTAGGTGGTGATGTAGACGTTATCAAAACTAATGTCCCTCCTGTACTGCTGGAGGTAACCAAAGGCTCTGAGGAGGAGGAGGAGGAGGAGGAGCTTTCATTGGTAGGATGATTTTTTCCAGCTGTTCTCTCTCATGTTGAATCTGAAGTTTTCTCTTTCAGGTTTTGTTTTGTAAATTCCTTCTTAAAGTAACTTTGTGTAAAATAACTGCTGAGGTGACTCTGAGGATACATTGATCTGTGACTCAGCAGAAAGACAAAGGTGATGTCAGCATTCTTACTGGGTGAAGATGGTGATGAAGGTGAAGGACAGCAGCAGCTGCAGGATGTCCAGGAGCAGCTGCATGGTCCTCTTCAGGCTCTGGAAGGATCCTCTGACAGCCTGAGTGAAGTCCTGGTCCAGCAGAGCGCCGCCAAGCACTGACTGCTGCTGCTTCTCCTGCAGGTCAGAGGTCAGATGTCAGGGGTCAAGGATTAGAGGTCAGAGGTCAGATGACAGTGATTAGTGTTCAGGGGTTTGAAGTCACAGGTTTGAGGTCAGTGGCCAGGGCCCAGAGATTAGAGGTCAGGGGTCAGGGATCAGAGGTCACAGGTCAGGGATCAGAGGACAGAGATTAGACGTCAGAGGTCAGGGATCAGAGGTGACCTGCACGACGAGCCTGGTGCTGAACTCTCTGGACAGAAGGTCCACCGAACGGTTCAGCTGATCAAAGAGACGACCAAAGTTTCCCTCAACAGGAATCTGCTCCCTGCACCATGGAGTCATCACTGAAAAATAAAAAAAGTAAAACTATGAGACAAAAGTTTGATATTGAGACTGAAATGTTCACACTATGCAGAAAATACCGGTTCATACGACACATAAAACAGAGGATCATCTGCATATCGACTGATTATGAACCGTCCAGATCTATCAGGTTGTCTTTGAGATACGTCATGTCAGCTTTCCTCAGTTTTCTTGTGTTGGGTGCCTTTGTGTTTTGTGCCGTTACAAAATTACCATCTGGCTGCATTTCAGTGATACTGGAAACAAATCTGAGAGCAGAATGTGTGAAATGAAAACATCCATTAGAGCAGGTCAACAAGCAAACGTGCACGAAAGACTTTTATCTTAAGTGTCATGATGTTTAGGCTTTATGTTTTATTCATGTCATTTGTTTCCTGTGTTCACTAATTCATTTAAAAGTTTGATTAAAACATTCAATAATAGTAACTGTGTATTTATTTTGTATTGACATATTTAAATTTTAATAAAAGTAACACAATAGTTACTTCCTCTGGTAACTAGTTACTTTTATCCTGGAGTAATTCGGTCACTAATTCAGTTTCTCATGACTCGACTTTGTCCCTTTTTCTCAACTGTAATAACAATAACTAAAGATGAATGCTGAGAAGAGATTAGACTAGAGGGGCTTAAAACTAGGTTTGAAATGGACCACTGAAACTAAGTGGTTTCCTGTCACTTCTTCATGCTACCGTCACACCTGGTGTCAAAACACAGGAAGTCATTTGTCATCAAAATAATGGATTCAGATTAGATTTGAGTTTAAACAGCAAAATCAAACAGTGGACATGAACAGCTGTAAACTTCCCAGATTAGATTAAACTGAGACACCTCTCATGACATCACACAGGAAGTGGAACTTCATGGAGACGCAGAGGACGTGGTTGATGACGGGGACGGGGATGGCTTCCATGCACTCCGCCCACTTCCGTCTGAACCAATCCGCACACCGCAGCACGCCCTCCTCCACCACACCTGGATCACACACAGGTAGGATGTGACGTCATTGTGATGTCAGACATGTTTAATAATCCTTGCCTCACTCACTGTCACACTGCATCATGGTCTTAGAGGTGAACTGTTCCTGGGTGCTGTTGCCACGGGCAACGAGGTTTGGTTTGAACGGGTCGTATCCGTACTGAAGGATGACCTCATCTCTGATGTTCTGGAAGTTTCTGCCGATGCTCAACGTCTCTGACTGAAACTCTGCTTCATCATCCTGAGGAGGAGGAGGAGAGAGGAGGAATAAAAAGAGGAAGAGGAGGAGGAGGGAGAGAGGAGGAGAGAGGAGGAATAAAAAGAGGAAGAGGAGGAGGAGAGAGTGGGTGGAGGAAGAAGAGGAGGAGTAATAGTCCACATGTTCACGTATAAATAAATGAACATTAGCTGCTCTGTTCCAGTTCATCTTATTCTGAGTCGAGTCGACCAGCCTTTCCATGTCAGCGTCTGTACGTCCAGCTCTGTCAGTCATGTTTAGTGTGAGCCTTTCCTTTGTTACTTTGTTTGTTTGTTGTTTTGAAGAAGTTTAGTCAGGGTTTCTTTGCTTATTTGTCCTCACCTTTTGTGAGCACTTTAGGTTCTCCTTCTTTGTTTAGTTAGTGAGTCTCAGAGTAGCTAGCGTAGCTGCTAGCACTCAGTGTACCTCTATGAGTTTCAGAGCAGCTAGCATAGCTGTTAGCGCTCACCATCAGCTCCTGTGTGACCAGTAGAAACGGCCGGATGGCGTCTCTCCACAGTAACTTGCTGTGATGAACCTGCAGATCCAGATTACAGCTCAGAGACAGAGCAGCCGTCTCCACGTTATGCTCGATGTTGGAAACTGGACCTGAAATATCGTCATGAGACACTTATAACTGTATAAACACAATACAGTAAGATCACAGCTCGGTCAATACAATAATAAGACATGACATACGGTAACATCACAGTAAGAACATATTACATTACATTACATCATGATATTAAATAATACATAAAGGCTCATGCTGGTTTTGCACATTACTGGACCACTATCTTTCACTATATTACCACTAAAACCAAAGTTTGCATTATAATCCAAAATACAAAAAAATCACTGCTATTACACTTAATTATAAAAGAAAAAATATAATGAAATAAAATAATATTTCTTTATATTCTGCTCTAATTATTTCATATTTGATATTCTCTTCACCTCTGTAAAGCACCGTCAGGATGAACAGCATCAGGTATGCCCGACCACGGGAGCCAAGCATGCTGGGAAACATCAGGAGGACGGCACACCTGCAGGTGGAGGACAAAGCTCCGCCCACCGTGCACACAGCTGGAACAGATGTGAGAGGACGTGTTCAGTCCAGCCAGATGCTGAATGTCAGTGTATCAGATATGAAGTGACGCATTTCTTCTCCTCACCGATGAAGAAAACTGCTGCAGCCAGCTGGAGGTCAAAGGTCAGCGGGAGGCTGTGAGAGATGCCCAGGAAGAGGACTGAGGACAGGAAGTAAACAAAGAGCTCACTGCAGTTCCATCATTTCTCACTCATCAATCAGCAAACTGATCTGATCGATCACCATGAAGCACAATGATAATAATCCCTGAATTTCTGCTGGAGCTCACTGAACAGAATAACTAGATGACTAGAATAAATAATTAATTCAAAAGGAAATAAAAATGAAAAGGCAGCATTAAAAGAAAAATATTAGAATTTGTGTAATTTAACTCTAATAATATTTATAATAGAGAGGGTAGACTAAAACTAAAATGTGTAATACAAAATCTATATGTATATATGTATACGTATATATATATATATCTCATGAAAACATTAAAATAATAACTGCTCTTGTCATAATAAAATGTTTTTAATAGATATAATAGTTTATAACAATTATTAAAAATAAAAACTATAAAATAAAAATGAAATTAATACATAATAATATTATATATACACATAGAAAAAATAAAATTAAACATTAAAGAATAGTTAATTCTAAATAAATATTAAATATATAATAAAATTAAAATAAAATGATAATTAGGCAATATAAAATAGAATAAACTACATACAAGAAAGCAATGTAAAACATTACATTTTGTATGTAGTTTGTTTTTTATTTTTTGTATTCCATTCTAATTGTAAATATTAAACATTTTCAATGTACATCCACTGCATAAAAACAATAATATATTTTAAATAAATGAAACATTAAAAACTAAATAAATACAAAATGTAAAACATAGATAAATATAAAATACAAACTACTTCATAAAGGAGAATGCTAACCAATGCTAAGGAGACACTAGCCAGTAATGGATGACTTTCTCCTTACCTGTACCGCTCACTGCTCCAAACAACGCCCTGAAGACCAGGTGAGCCACCTGCAAGTCCTCTGATTGGTTGAAGATGAATCGATGGACGGCGGGAGGAAAGATGGTCAAACTGATCTTCTCCACCGCTGGAGGACACACACAATCAAAACATGCTAACAGTTGCTAGCTTTAGCTCACAGTTAGCTTTCAAAACATCATTTGAACAGAAGCAGGTGAAGGTTTAACGCACTGCTGTGAGGAGATGAAGGTCTGGGCAGGTCAGCCATCTTCCAAAGTTTAGAGTAATTTAAATTTTCTTTAAATTAAGTTTACTTTAAATTGATTTTACTTTAAATCAAGCCTCCAGCCACAGATCTGCTGCTTCAGTTGGTCAGTTGGAGCCTCCGGAAGCTTCAGAGTGGCATCATGTTTATTTGGTCTCCAGGAGACAAAAACACCGGAGACAGAAACAAAGGATGAAGAGAGAAAAGAGGAAAAGACACCTGATGAAAACTGAAGTCACAGTCCAGGTGGAGAGGGGTGGAGTCAGACGGGTGGTTAGAGGAGTCCTGAACAGGTGAGAGGCTAAGCTATAGCTGCTAACTAGAAGTTAGCTAAAGGCTAACAGATTCTTTCTCTAACAGTCAGCACTGCTAGTATTTTTAGCTAACTATATCAACTATTTACCCATTGCTTAAAGCTAACTATTAGCTAACTATATCAACTATTTACCCATTACTTAAAGCTAACTATTAGCTAACTATATCAACTGTTTACCCATTACTTAAAGCTAACTATTAGCTAACTATATCAACTGTTTACCCATTGCTTAAAGCTAACTATTAGCTAACTATATCAACTGTTTACCCATTGCTTAAAGCTAACTATTAGCTAACTGTATCAACTGTTTACCCATTACTTAAAGCTAACTATTAGCTAACTATATCAACAGTTTACCCATTACTTAAAGCTAAGTATTAGCTAACTGTATCAACTGTTTACCCATTACTTAAAGCTAGATATTAGCTAACTATATCATCTGTTTAACCATTACTTTAAGCTATTATTTAACTATATCAACTGTTTACCCATTACTCAAAGCTAACTATTAGCTAACTATATCAACAGTTTACCCATTACTTAAAGCTATTAGCTAACTATATCAACTGTTTAACCATTACTCAAAGCTAACTATTAGCTAACTATATCATCTGTTTAACCATTACTTTGAGCTATTAGCTAACTATATCAACTGTTTACCCATTAACTAGCTACTAACTGCTAGCTAACTATTTCAAATGTTTATTCACTACTTTTAGTCAACAAAATGTGAGATTTGATACTCTTCCTTTGTGCCAGTAAAAACCTGTCAGGTGAATTTAGCGGAATAGAAGTAGAAAGAATGAAGTTAAATTTTTACTTGATTAAAGTGCTTAGTTTACAGTCCTCTACTCTGCTTCACTTTTCCCTCCTCAGGGCAGCAAGACGCTCTGACCATGACAGGTGGGCGAGGGTCAAAGGTTACCTGTGGGAAGGGGGGCGGAGCCTGGTAGCGTTTGTTTCTGGGCTGCTGTTGGCGTCTCTGTACGGCCTCTCAGCTCTCTTCCTGCAGAAACAGCCTCTGTGGTTGTGTGTCTACATCACGCTGACTGTAGCCACCCTGGCAGCCTTCGGTATGGGACTGTCAGCCGGCATCCGGGCCGATGTCATGGTGCTGCTGCCGTCACTGTGCTCAGGTCAGTTCACCTGTCAGGTGTGTAATGGTTGTCCTTCCTGTCAGGTACTGGCTCAGCCAATCACAGCCTTCCTGTCTTGTGTGTGTTGCAGCTCGGGGCAGGAACTTGGTCCTCTTCCTGTTTGTGTCGGCGCTGCTGAACGGTCCTCTCACCAACACCTTAGAAAACACAGAGCGAGCTGCAGCCAGTCTGCTGTGTGGTGCCGAGCTGGCAGCCAATCAAACGCAGGAACTGATGCAGAGGGCAGCCACACCCCTTTACTGTGAGACTCCTCCCACCACAGAATCACAACAAAATACTACTACTTTAAATACTACTGTTTATACTACTACTAATACTACTTTAAATACTACTGTTTATACTACTATTAATACTACTTTAAATACTTCTGTTTATACTACTACTAATACTACTTTAAATACTACTGTTTATACTACTACTAATACTACTTTAAATACTACTGTTTATACTACTGTTAATACTACTGTTTAAACTACTACTAATACTACTGTTAATACTACTGTTTATACTACTACTAATACTACTGTTAATACTACTGTTTATACTACTACTAATACTACTTTAAATACTACTGTTTATACTACTACTAATACTACTTTAAATACTACTGTTTATACTACTACTAATACTACTTTAAATACTACTGTTTATACTACTACTAATACTACTTTAAATACTCTGTTTATACTACTACTAATACTACTTTAAATACTACTGTTTATACTACTACTAATACTACTTTAAATACTTCTGTTTATACTACTACTAATACTACTTTAAATACTACTGTTTATACTACTACTAATACTACTTTAAATACTACTGTTTATACTACTGTTAATACTACTGTTTAAACTACTACTAATACTACTGTTAATACTACTGTTTATACTACTACTAATACTACTGTTAATACTACTGTTTATACTACTACTAATACTACTTTAAATACTACTGTTTATACTACTACTAATACTACTTTAAATACTACTGTTTATACTACTACTAATACTACTTTAAATACTTCTGTTTATACTACTACTAATACTACTTTAAATACTACTGTTTATACTACTGTTAATATTACTGTTTAAACTACTACTAATACTGCTGTTAACACTACTGTTTATACTACTACTAATACTACAGTTTATACTACTACTAATACTACTACTAATACTACAGTTTATACTACTACTACTAATACTACTTTAAATACTACTGTTTATACTACTACTAATACTACTTTAAATACTACTGTTTATACTACTACTAATACTACTTTAAATACTACTGTTTATACTACTGTTAATATTACTGTTTAAACTATTACTAATACTGCTGTTAATACTACTGTTTATACTACTACTAATACTGCTGTTTATACTCACTGTTTATACTACTACTAATACTACTGTTTATACTACTACTAATACTACTTTAAATACTACTGTTTATACTGCTACTAATACTACTGTTTATACTACTACTAATACTACTTTAAATACTACTGTTTATACTACTACTAATACTACTTTAAATACTACTGTTTATACTACTGTTAATATTACTGTTTAAACTACTACTAATACTACTGTTAATACTACTGTTTATACTACTGCTAATACTACTTTAAATACTACAGTTTATACTACTACTAATACTACTTTAAATACTACTGTTTAAACTACTACTAATACTACTTTAAATACTACTGTTTATACTACTGTTTATACTACTACTAATACTACTGTTAATACTACTGTTTATACTACTACTAATACTACTTTAAATACTACTGTTTATACTACTACTAATACTACTTTAAATACTACTGTTTATACTACTGTTAATATTACTGTTTAAACTATTACTAATACTGCTGTTAATACTACTGTTTATACTACTACTAATACTGCTGTTTATACTCACTGTTTATACTACTACTAATACTACTGTTTATACTACTACTAATACTACTTTAAATACTACTGTTTATACTGCTACTAATACTACTGTTTATACTACTACTAATACTACTTTAAATACTACTGTTTATACTACTACTAATACTACTTTAAATACTACTGTTTATACTACTGTTAATATTACTGTTTAAACTACTACTAATACTACTGTTAATACTACTGTTTATACTACTACTAATACTACTGTTACTACTACTGTTTATACTACTGCTAATACTACTTTAAATACTACAGTTTATACTACTACTAATACTACTTTAAATACTACTGTTTAAACTACTACTAATACTACTTTAAATACTACTGTTTATACTACTGTTTATACTACTACTAATACTACTGTTAATACTACTGTTTATACTACTACTAATACTACTTAAAATACTACTGTTTATACTACTACTAATACTACTTTAAATACTACTGTTTATACTACTACTAATACTACTTTAAATACTCTGTTTATACTACTACTAATACTACTTTAAATACTACTGTTTATACTACTACTAATACTACTTTAAATACTACTGTTTATACTACTACTAATACTACTTTAAATACTACTGTTTATACTACTACTAATACTACTTTAAATACTGTTTATACTACTACTAATACTACTTTAAATACTACTGTTTATACTACTGTTAATATTACTGTTTAAACTACTACTAATACTGCTGTTAATACTACTGTTTATACTACTACTAATACTACTGTTTATACTACTGTTAATATTACTGTTTAAACTACTACTAATACTACTGTTAATACTACTGTTTATACTACTACTAATACTACTTTAAATACTACTGTTTATACTACTACTAATACTACTGTTTATACTACTACTAATACTACTTTAAATACTACAGTTTATACTACTACTAATACTACTTTAAATACTACTGTTTAAACTACTACTAATACTACTTTAAATACTACTGTTTATACTACTACTAATACTACTGTTAATACTACTGCTGATAATCTAGCTTGTGATTGTCAGCTGCTGTTGTTGATGCTGGTGTTGTGGTTGTTGTTGTTAATGTTGTCGCTGTCGTTGCTGTCGTTGTTGTTTGCAGCTGCGTTGGACAGAATCAGAGCGATCAGCAGTAACGCTCACTCTGTAGCAGGTCGAGTTCAGGACTTCATCCACGCTCTGACTGACAGCGTCCGCCATGTTGGTGAGAGAAAGTTTTTTTTATAAAACAGTAAATGTTAAATTCCTGGATAACAACAATAATTATATTTTTTCATTAAAAATATCATTTTGATTAAAGAGCTGCACTGGAGGATTAACCTTTACAGAAACATTAAAAATATTCTGATACTGTTAAATAAAAGGGCAGTGATGGTAAACACCTGACACTGGGTAGAGGATGAAAATAGTAATAATCCCATTAACCACAAAAGTGATTAAAGTATAGTATTATATTTAGGCACTGAATATAGAGATAGAATTTGTGGCCTCAATTTAATTAAACAATTCGTGACCTCTGACCTCTGCAGCTCGCACCTTGAGGAACGTCCTCCACTTCCTGGTGGACATCGGCGACGTGTGCAACGCCAAACTGGGCTCCCCGTACAGGAAGTGCCGGGCGGTGTTTGCCGAGGCTCGAGCCGACTGCTCCGACCTGCTGCGAGAATTCAACTTCCTGTGTGGCATCATGGACGTCTTCCTGCCGCTCTGCAGCATCGCCCGTGGTGCGTTCACTTCCTCTTCCCCTTCACTGACTTTTATCCATCATCACCACTGTCTTCCAGTCACATGCTTCATAAACGTCATAATTTATTCTACATCTGTTTCCACTGCTGTTATCAACACTCAGTCAATCATAAAATCGTTGTGATATTTTCAGATTCTTTTGAAGTTTTTGAATCCTCCTCTTGAAGGATGTTTTTCGCTGTTTCCTGACATCTTTTCTAGACCAGTCAAATCATAAAAGTAATAATTATTTGAGCTGCATGATTGTTAAATTCAGTCCTGCTATTCATCTTTTGAACTAATTTAATAAAAGCGTGTGCCTGTTTCAGCCGGCGAGTTCTTCTGCATCATCCCCTCCTACATCGCCGCCCATTTGAAGAAACGTCTGGCAGCTCGTAAGTTTATCAGTTCTGACCTTATCATGTTTGACCTCCATTGCTGACTTTAATCCTGCTGTCATCCTTCTGCAGCCACTGTTGCAGCTTTTGAGCGAATGAAGCAGGAGTTTGAGTTCAACATCTCAGCCTCGGTGACCTTTGACCTGGACGCCAACAGCAGCCGCTCTCTGCAGCAGGTGTCTCAGGACATCCTGGAGGAGTTGTCGTCAGACCTGCAGGTGTTTCAGAAGCTGAGCGGACCGCTGACGTACGGCAGCCTTGTGCTGCTCGCCTGGTCCTTCCTGAGGTCAGCACTCACACTTCAGTATACAAAGGATTAACAAAGGTTTATCTTATAACACGTTACATTAGCATCCAATAGTTAGTTCAAATACCATTGTGTTAGCAGCATTAGCTAGATGCTAGGGCTCAGGGGGCGCTAATGACACCTCTACCTGTGCAGGGCGGTGAGGTACCGGCGCAGGTATCTCTGTGAGCTGGACTTTGACAACATCTACATCAGCGCTCAGTTCAAAGAGCTCGACCAACAGATGACCTCAGGGGGCGGGGCTTCAGTCCTGCCACTCACACGCAGAGAGGCCAAGACCTACATCACACCACGTCAGTACACCTGTGTGTGTGTGTGTGTGTGTGGTCATTCTGATCATTGATTTTAGCTAAGTTCAGTCCGATAACGAATCTGAAGTGAAATGAACCAAGATAAAGTGAAAAGGTCTGATCTGAGATTACCTGAAGTGAAGGAGAACCTGAACTAGAACTGAAGTTCCCATCTGTGATAAAGTGAGCTGAAGTGGACTAAAGGGAACCGAAGTAAACTAGAGTAGACTGAAGTGAACTGAACTAGACTAAAGCAGACTAAAGTGGACTGAAGTGGAATAAAGTGTCTGTCCTGCAGTTTCGTGTCACCTGACATCCCAGGAGCGGCGGGATGTTCTGGTGGGTGTGGTCTCGGTCTTCAGACACCTGGTGACAGGCAGCATTCTGGTGGCGCTGGACTTCCTGGTGTTCTGGATGCTGGATCAGGTGCACCACCAGGTGAAGGGGGACATCGTGGCCAGAGGTGAGTCAACGCTCCTGACATGTTTTGGGCTGTGACTGTCGGGTGTCAGAGCGGTAGTAACCATGACAACCTGTCCCATCAGCCCCAGTCATGGTGGCGGTGCAGGTGAACGGATCAGGCTACGCCTCGGACATCTTCAGGGACGTTGTCTCGTCGTTTGACGTCCTGCAGCGAGGGAATGTCACCGTGATCAGCAGGAAGTGTCTGCTGGAGCTGTCGGAGCCGGACCACGTCACCTGTTTCATCCTGGGTGAGCTCATACAGGAAGTGACATCATAGCAGTGACATCATCGCTCTGCTCCACCTACAGGTTAAAAGTAGTTGGTGTTGTCCATGATCACTGCTGTTAAAGAACGACATCCTTTTAAAATATACCTTCAGATTTCATTTGTTAGTGCTGCCTTAAAGACAAGGTGCCACCTTAAACATAAGGCACCACCTTAAAGATAAGGAACCACCTTCACCATCTAAAGATAAGGCACCGCCTTAAGGACAAGGCGACACCTTAAAGATGACACCCAGTGACAATGAGACACTTGAGGGGTTGCTACAAGGCATCTGATTGGACAATTGCTCTCCCTTGTGAGCTGCTGCTCGCAGATATGAAACTGGAACCAAGATGGCGGCTCCTTTGGAAACCATTTCATGTGAGGAAGAAGGTGGTTTAGTTTAAAGGAGCTTCTGGGCCTAGAATGATCTGGGACATAAATAAATGTTCTGGAAGTACTTCACTGGTCTTTACTGGTCTTTCCTGGTTCTGGTCCATCTCTCAGGGTTCCTGCTGGGTCTGGCTCTGCTGGTCTCGGTGGCTGGAGGATTTGTGCAGCGCTGCAGGCGACTCGTCTGTGCTTCCTATCATCCAGAGAGAGAGCTGGTACGCTGCAGTGTCCTCACACCACACAGTAACAGTACTGCAGTAGTCTGTGATGCAGGTAAGTCCCGCCCCCCTCAGGTGTGCTTTGAGACAGACAGGTGAGAAGTAATAATGGACAAAACAGTTCCTTTGACTGAACTGAATCCTTTAGAATCCGTTCATTGAAATGATTCATTCAGTCTGTTCAACAGAGATTCACCAGTCAGTCACTCTGAACATTTCCACTTCCTGTTGGCTCGCTGAGGCTGAGCTCTGGTGAGGAAGACCAGGATCAGTGGGTGAAAGGTCACAGAGAGGCATGTGGAGAATCTGCAGAATGACAGGAAGCAGGGAGGCAGGTCTGGACTGGTCCACCTGAGACCAGCAGAGTCTGCAAGACCCTGAGCCGGACTCACTAACAGGAAGTAGACCCACAGAGTCCAGGAGTAGACCTCCATAAAAGCTCCACTGAGTCCTCAGCAAATAATTTATTGTGACGTCAACAAAGAACAAGAACTCTTAACTTAACCAACTTAAAGACCAAAGTAAAGTCCTGCTTTTCAAATGATCATGAATAGAAGACATCAAAGACTGTGTCATAATGAAGAATTATCACACAAGAAAAACAACAAACAACATCAGAACATCTGCAGAGATTAAGGAAAATATCAGAAAACACACGACACCACCCAAAATACTGAAATATCAATATTTTGATAAGAATTTTATTTTCTTTTTTAGTACATACTGTAAATATAAATTATTGTAATGACTTACTCTATTATTTCATGACTGTTGTTTTATTTTTTTTTTGCTATAACTTGCAACATGCTGCTGTAACAAATCAATTTCCCCCAATGGAGAATCCTCTTTCCTTCTTCCTCCTCTTCCTCTCCTGGTCACATGACCCTCTCAGGTGTCGACACTGTTTCAAACTTTTCGAAAAGTGTTTTACTCTCTTTTTTTTTTACTTCAGCTTCAGGTTTCTGCACACAAAGACGCTTCAGGCTGAACTGAAGCAGCTTGTTGTTTCACCACGTCTCTTTATCTGTGCGTCATCTTTTACAGTGTGGGAGTGGTGCGTTGCTCGGCGGGTCCTCGGCAGGTTTTTATTCAGAGGGTGAAAGATGAGAGAGTGAAACTAAAAACTAAACCCTGCTGCTGCCTCTTTGTTCCTCAGGAGAGGATCCAGTTCCTGCGGCAGCTGATCCTGGATCAGAGGAGGGAGGTGGGCAGAGCCCTGAGGAGGTCTGCAGCCAGGAGCAGGGCTGACGGAGGAGCAGGAGGAGCAGGAGGAGGCGTCACTCGTCTCCAGACTCTCCTGCTGCGGTACAAACATCATCTGTTTTTTTAGTTTTAAGTACTAAAGTACTGCACATCAGTACAAAATGAAGTACTTGTCCTTTACTCGAGTATTTTAATGTTTACACACAAAATGTATGTTTATCTAAATCAGTTTAGAGCAGTACAACTGGAGCCATTTATCAACTGGCCACTTAATCAATTAATCCACTAATCAGTTGTCTGTGTGTCTCAGGTTACCTGGAGGCGTCCACCTGTCTCACCTGCTGCTGTCTTCAGTCAGCTGTCTGTCCTGCGGTGAGGCAATGAGACAGGACGAGGACGACATGGCCACCTGTGATGTCCCCCAGTGTCCAGGTAGGGACACATTACTGGTGGTTATCTATTGATTATTGATTACTGTATCTGACGTGAAGCTTCACTCTGAAGACCGACAAATTTAAGAATTAAAAAAACTTTAAACCAATCACATAGCAGACTGAACAACACTTAGCAACACTTAACAACACTTAACAACACTTAGCAACACTTAACAACACTTAGCAACACTTAACAACACTTAGCAACACTTAGCAGTACTTAACAACACTTAACAACACTTAGCAGTACTTCAGCAACACCTAACAACACTTATGAACAATTAAAAAAAACTTAGCAACACTTCAGCAACACTTAGCAACACTTAGCAATACTCCAGCAATACTCCAGCAATACTTAGCAACACTTAACAACACTTAGCAATACTCCAGCAATACTTAGCAACACTTAGCGACACTTAACAACACTTAGCAACACTTAGCAATACTCCAGCAATACTTAGCAACACTTCAGCAACACTTAACAACACATAACAACACTTGACAACACTTGACAACACTTGCCAACACTTAGCAACATGTAACAACACTCAAGCAACACTTTCCTTCTCCAATCTGTTCCTCATTAAACTGTTTCCTCCTCCAAAAAATGTCTGAAGAGGCCAAAGAGCCTCAGATCTGCTGGGCGTATGGATACGCTGCCGTTCATCAAGGAATAGAACCAGGGCGTTAACTCCTCCTGGGGAACATTTCTCATACATGTGCACAGATTAAACAAACGGGACTTCCTGTCTGTCGTGACCTCAGATATGTGCTCTTCCTACTTTTTATCTGTCACCTTTAATTTCCTCTGAGTCGTTCTCTGAATCCCTGAATCACACGCGATGAATCAAAGGCTTCAGCTCATATTCCACTTCCTGTCCTCCATATGTTGATCCAGCTCTCTTGTTTCTGAGTGGAAACTTTCTGCTGTCTTGTTGTTGCAGGCGTGTACTGTCGGCCATGTTTCCACCATTTGGGAAACACGTGTGTCGTCTGTGGGCGACCTTTGACCTTCCAGGACGACGAGGAGGAGGAGCTGTGAGTGGAGTTACATTCATCTGTGGTCGAGTCGGATTTGTGATCCATTTAGAGTCAAATTAACGGATTAGAATCTGAGCTGGAACATCACTACATTAATAAGCACACTAACAGTGTTAGCCATGTCCGCTAAATGCTACAGTGCTGCTAACAGTGTTAGCCATGTCCGCTAAATGCTACAGTGCTGCTAACAGTGTTAGCCATGTCCGCTAAATGCTACAGTGCTGCTAACAGTGTTAGCCATGTCCGCTAAATGCTACAGTGCTGCTAACAATGTTAGCCATGTCCGCTAAATGCTACAGTGCTGCTAACAATGTTAGCCATGTCCGCTAAATGCTACAGTGTTGCTAACAATGTTAGCCTGCTATCTATGCAGAAACATCAGATATAATAATACAAGTTTTTTTACTGCACTAACAATATTTTTACCGCATGATACTGATATACTTTTATTTTTACTACATTCAGCTAAAATACTGACATACTAATGTTTTATGAAACTATTTATTGACTTCTTCTTGTCTCTCAGTGACTCCAGTGATGGCGAGCAGCTGAGCATCAACAGGAAGCTGAGGAGGAGGACTGTCTCCACGGCAACAAAGCAAAAACCAACTGGAGGCTGGAGTAGCCAAGTGAGAAGGATGACAGAGGATGGAGGAGCCGTCAGCTGTGACTCTGAGCTCAGGTACTGTAAACTGCAGCCCTGGACTGATCCAGACTCTACCTGGACCTCAGGAACTAAACTGCTCTTTTCCCACCCTGGTCAGTGTCAGTGAAGCAGACATGACCCACCAGGACCGACCTGGATCAGACGACAGCGACGACGCCTTCTACTCCACAAGTAGCCTGCAGGACCAGAACCTCCACACTGTCGTCGTGCACCGACCGGACTGTTCCTGAGACCTCCCGAACCTCCAGGGTCCTCCAGAACCTCCAAGGTCCTGATCCAGACCTGTTTGATCAGAGGATTCACCCTGTAATTAAAGTTATTAAAGTGTGAAATGAAAAAGTGCTTATTTTAGAACCTGACGCGAAACGGCTGCTAACAATGCTAACCTGCACCGTTAGCATCAGCGGTAAAGCTAACCCTGCTAGCCAGTGACTCTTTTGACTCTTTTTCTATTCACCTTTTCATTTTTCGGACAGATGTCACATTTAAATTAATAATAATTCTTCTTCTTCTTCTTCTTTTCTATTTAAAGGCACAGTGTAGGTGTAGTTTAAAGGTGTTGGTCTGTTGGCAGCGCTCAGGTGTCACTTTGTGTATTTGAGTTTTACCTGTTGAACATGTTCCCACCTCGCTGATAACATTGAGATTAAAACACCTCCAGGTGTGTTTCATTTCCTGCTCCTGTCAGCACTGCTCTTACTCTGAAAGTACTCTGCTGCAAGTTAAAGTAGTA
Organism: Synanceia verrucosa; assembly: GCA_029721515.1. NCBI lineage: Eukaryota > Metazoa > Chordata > Actinopteri > Perciformes > Synanceiidae > Synanceia > Synanceia verrucosa. The sequence goes on from CM056557.1 coordinate 27,055,734, forward strand.
AAAGTACATTCCTATCATTATAATTATTAATGTGGCAGCTCTAGTTTAATCTGCAATAACACAAAGAGTTTTATTTCTGGATCATATTTAGTTTCATGGAGAGTGAAGGAAGTGGAGCTGAAAATACTCAGTAAAGTAGCTGAAAACTGAAAACTGAGTGAAGTTCTTTCATCTGCTCTGAACTGTGATGGTCTCAGGTGGTCCAGCTGCAGACTGGTCCTACTGGTTCTACTGGTTTCCTCCCTCCCTGTGTGTGTGTGTGTGTGTGTGTGTGTGTGTGTGTGTGTGTGTGTGAGGCTGAAAACAGCCTCGAGCTGAAAGAAAAGTTTATAGACAAACAAACATGGAGAAAATGTTCCATCTCAGTGCTGAGTGTGTACTATTCTTCTTCTTCTTCTGGTATTTATTCAGAGGGAGGAGCAGGAAGCAGACCTCCTCCTCCTCCTGCTCCTCATGCTCCTCCTCTTTCTACTCCTCCTCTAGTTTTTCTATCAGTGTCTCTCAGATTGTCGGAGGCTTTAATTTGTGGCGACCAAACCTGCACAGATGGCTACTAAGGTAAGCTCACCTGCCCACCTGCTCAGCTGATGGATCAGTGCTGATCACATTGATCAGGAGGATATTTATAGATCAATGGTTTTAATATTTCTGTTGCTCCAGTTCAGATGATTTATTTTGATAAAGATACTTATTAAATTATCGGATTATTAAAAGTGACGTGGTGCGTTCAAACACACCTTCACACCGTCTGTAACCTGGAGCACTCCCAGGAACAACACTGAGTACTGTAAGTACAAAAAGTATAACTACACATTACTACTGTGTAGCTCCTAAGAAGAGCAAGAAGTACTCAGCTCCTGTACTACAGTGGAGGTACTAATACTGCAGTCTGTTACTTCAGTACTATCAGCTTCTAAATGTACTGGAAGTACCCAAAGTAAAACTACTCATCCTGCAGAATAATCTCCATTCTCCTCTAGTATTAGGAGTGAAACTGAAATAAATGTAGCGAAGTGAAAGAGTAGAATAATTACCTCTGACATGTAGCGAAGAAAATGTGAGTGAACTGTTTAATTGTTGTGTTAAATCTGCAGAGAATCTGCTTTAAAAGTCTTCATGAAAGTATGAAAAGTGTCCCAGTTCACCTGAAACTGGTCCCAGATCAGTTCACGCCTTCAGCAAACAAAACTGCTCCCAACTGAGGAGCCTGCTTTTATTTTGAAATGTGATCAGAGACAACAGCAGAGATGTCATTATTATTATTATTATTATGATTATTAATGTGTTATGGTGTTTGATGGTTTCACACAGGTAAAAATGACTGGAAGTGTTTTATGCCCAAAAACAAGGCGATAATGAAAAGTAACAGGGAATTAGTGCAGACCGTAAGTTAAAAAAAGTTGTCTTTATCTGCAGTAGACAATATTTATATAACGGAATTATTATTACTGTTATTATCAATAATAACAGTAATAATAATAGAAACAGAAACTCCTCATGAATCAGCTGTGAGGCGTTCAGGTTCAGGAGAGCAAATAAAGTAAATACTGATGACATTTTTATAAATTATAAATTATAAATTATTATAAATAAATTATTATTATATTTATTTTTTCGTTTATGGAGGCAAATAATAAAAAAAATGTTATATATTACTAAATGTTGGTGGGAATAAATGTATATTATGGTAAATGTTTTTCAGAGCACCTGCTTTTAATTTGTTGGAGCTTTTCTAGAAGCATCAGTCCTGTCTGATAGCTGCTAAATATTATGGTCTGTTTGACTGGTTCCCCTCCAGAACACCAATACTTTTATTGATCAGTGATCAGATCACATTGTTTTTAACCCATGATGTGTTTGTTTTGGTCAGTTGCTCCTCTGTAGTTTCTGCTAATATAAAATCATTTAATAGAACATAATTTAATGTAATATAATGTAATGAAGAGGCGTCTGTGTGCAGCTCTTCAGCCTCCACCTTCTTTCTCAACAGTCCCAGTTCAAAGTGTTCATGAAGAGGGTTTAAAAAAGGCCCCAGGCAGCACAAACAGCTGCTCAGGGCCCCTCGGCTCCAGGGGCCCACATTCTTCTCTCATCATCTCTGTCTGGTTTTTTCAAACTTCCCTCTCATTTCTTGGGCTGTGAGGATGTTTGCAGCTTTGCCTGCTGGCTGTTTGACAGAAAGTGTTGTCATGGCGACATGTTGGGGCCGAACCTCTGGAAAATGGAGAGTTATTTTTAGAGAAAATCTACTATTAACACCGATATTTGCTCAGCACATTCACACTGTTTTTTATTTTATGTCTATTTTAATACATTAGAATTTAAAAGTGACATCCAGCATCCAAATAGAAAAATACATTTTATTTTTGTAGTTATTGTATTCTATTCTGTTCTGTTCTGTTCTATTCTATTGTGTTTTATTCTACGTTTTGTTTTGTTACTCAGATAAAACAGGAAGTTGTGATTGATGTTATTTGTTTTTTAAATAAATAAATTTATCATCAGGTCATGTTTCTACATTCAGAAGTTCTGCTGCTTCTAGACTGTTGAACTAAATATGTTTATCAATAAGAATACTGATGATGTTTAGTGGAAATTCTCTGTCAGGATGGTCTAATTTCCACAGGGTTCTTTAACTACACGAGAGTCCAGTAAATAATTTCACTGATTCCGTTGCCCAAAGAGTTGCTTTTAATATCTGTCTGCAGAACAGAGATGAGATTTCAGACACACAGCTAGTGTGAGTGGAAGCCCGTACAGAGTAACAGAGGTGGGTGTATTTAAGAGCCAGAAAGAGGAGACATGTTGTCAAGGACTCTGATTGACTGAGCTGGCAGCACAAAGTCCTTGCCTTATCAGTCCAGGACAGAGTGACACAATGTGCTATTGTCTCCAGCAATGCATACTTTGAATGTATCAACATGAGTCCTCACATATCAACTTACACAATCAGCATGAGTAGTTTAATACATTTATTCCTCTACAGTGTCACCTTGTTGTTGTTGATTCTGCAACTATTACTAACAATGGTTATGAATATTAGGAACACTTCTTTGTAAATTATTTTGTCCAGTAAAAAGCTTCATCCCCTCAGAATTTAAGTGTACAGTAAATGTAAATTAATATTTGTAACACTGAACGTTTCAAATAAAACAAAATGTCTTGTTGACATAATGACACTTCTATTCTCTGTAACTTTAAACCAGTAATACTTCTGATGAAGTCATGATGTCTCTGATCACATTTCAAAATAAAAGCGGCATCTTTAGTTATCTTGGAAATCCAGTTTTGAGCAGTTTTGTTTGCTGAAGGTGTGAAACTGAACTGACCTGGGAACAGTTTCAGGTGAACTGGGAACAGTTTCAGGTGAACTGGGAACAGTTTCAGGTGACCTGGGAACAGTTTCAGGTGAACTGGGAGCAGCTTCAGTGCAGCGTCTCTGATATGTTGCTATATTTTGGATCAATAACATGAGAGAATGTCGTGTCCTCAGTACTCGGAGCTGGAGCTGGCCATCAACACTCTGGTCACAGAGTTCCATAAAGCTGCAGGTGGAGGAGAAACCATGAGCACCACCCAGTTCCAGTCCATGATCTCCAGTCAGCTGCCTGGATTCACCAAGGTGCCCATCAATAGCTAAACTCCACATATTAGACTAATATCAGTCAGTTGTTCTTGTTGTGCTTCCTGTCTGACATCATGACTTTTACACTGTTAACGGTTTCCACGTGCAGCTATGCTGACTCACTTCCTCTTTCCTGTTTGCAGCATGTGGAGACTGAAGAGGGTCTGGGGAAGATCCTGGACCAGATGGGGGTTGAAGGAGGTCAGAGCATCTCCTTCAGCAACTTCTGGACCCTGATCAACAAAGAGGCCATCCAGCTGTTCAACGCCACCCACAAAGAGAAGGGAGCCAGCTGTGGCTGCCTGCTGCAGTGAGACCTGCACCTGCAAGACCACCTGAGTCCACCTGAGACCACCACAGACACACCTGAGTCCACCTGAGACCACCACAGACACACCTGAGTCCACCTGAGTCCACCTGAGACCACCACAGACACACCTGAGTCCACCTGAGACCACCACAGACACACCTGAGACCACCACAGACACACCTGAGACCACCACAGACACACCTGAGTCCCCCTGAGACCACCACAGACACACCTGAGACAACCACAGACACACCTGAGTCCACCTGAGACCACCACAGACACACCTGAGACCACCACAGACACACCTGAGACCACCACAGACACACCTGAGTCCACCTGAGACCACCACAGACACACCTGAGACCACCACAGACACACCTGAGTCCACCTGAGACCACCACAGACACACCTGAGACCACCACAGACACACCTGAGTCCACCTGAGACCACCACAGACACACCTGAGTCCACCTGAGTCCACCTGAGACCACCACAGACACACCTGAGTCCACCTGAGTCCACCTGAGACCACCACAGACACACCTGAGTCCACCTGAGTCCACCTGAGACCACCACAGACACACCTGAGTCCACCTGAGACCACCACAGACACACCTGAGACCACCACAGACACACCTGAGTCCCCCTGAGACCACCACAGACACACCTGAGTCCACCTGAGACCACCACAGACACACCTGAGACCACCACAGACACACCTGAGTCCACCTGAGACCACCACATACACACCTGAGTCCACCTGAGTCCACCTGAGACCACCACAGACACACCTGAGACCACCACAGACACACCTGAGTCCACCTGAGACCACCACAGACACACCTGAGACCACCACAGACACACCTGAGTCCACCTGAGACCACCACAGACACACCTGAGTCCACCTGAGACCACCACAGACACACCTGGGTCTACCAGAGACCACCACAGACACACCTGAGTCCACCTGAGACCACCACAGACACACCTGAGTCCACCTGAGTCCAGCTGAGACCACCACAGACACACCTGAGTCCACCTGAGACCACCTCAGACACACCTGAGTCCAGCTGAGACCACCACAGACACACCTGAGTCCACCTGAGACCACCACAGACACACCTGAGTCCACCTGAGACCACCACATACACACCTGAGTCCACCTGAGTCCACCTGAGACCACCACATACACACCTGAGTCCACCTGAGACCACCACATACACACCTGAGTCCACCTGAGACCACCACAGACACACCTGAGTCCACCTGAGTCCACCTAGGACCACCACAGACACACCTGAGTCCACCTGAGACCACCACATACACACCTGAGTCCACCTGAGACCACCACAGACACACCTGAGTCCACCTGAGACCACCACAGACACACCTGAGACCACCACAGACACACCTGAGACCACCACAGACACACCTGAGTCCCCCTGAGACCACCACAGACACACCTGAGACCACCACAGACACACCTGAGTCCACCTGAGACCACCACAGACACACCTGAGACCACCACAGACACACCTGAGACCACCACAGACACACCTGAGTCCCCCTGAGACCACCACAGACACACCTGAGTCCCCCTGAGACCACCACAGACACACCTGAGACAACCACAGACACACCTGAGTCCACCTGAGACCACCACAGACACACCTGAGTCCCCCTGAGACCACCACAGACAGACCTGAGACCACCACAGACACACCTGAGTCCCCCTGAGACCACCACAGACACACCTGAGTCCACCTGAGACCACCACATACACACCTGAGTCCACCTGAGTCCACCTGAGACCACCACAGACACACCTGGGTCTACCAGAGACCACCACAGACACACCTGAGTCCACCTGAGACCACCACAGACACACCTGAGTCCACCTGAGTCCAGCTGAGACCACCACAGACACACCTGAGTCCACCTGAGACCACCACAGACACACCTGAGTCCACCTGCAGGTCAAACAGGTTCAGACAGGAAGAGAAGAAGTTTACTGAGGAAACTCACACATTGTTTGTTCCAGATGAGTGACTCTGTTTGTTTGAACAAATGTGACAAAACGTTTAATAAATGAATGAATTAATCAGTGATTGGATCATTTCAGACAATAAGTCAATAACATCACAAAAAGTAAGTATACAAAAACATGATAACATATTTAATGAAACAAATAAAAGAATGTGATTTAAGACAAAAAACAACACAATAATAAATAAATAAAGACAAACAGCTAATTAAGAAAAGAATTTTAAAAAATCACATACATGAATGAGAGTGAAATAAATTGATAAAATGGAAAGAATTTTAATTCAGACTGAATGTTATGAATGAGCAGATATTTGTGGTTAGATTTTGATAAACATGATAAAGATTTTAGTTTTTACAAATAAAAAGTAGTTCTTTGGTCTCTAAATGTAAACATCACTGTAATCTTTAAATTTGTTTTAATCATCTCAGTTTCATATTTATGTTCTCTGTGAATAAACTTTGCTCAGTGAATTATTTGTCATGTTTAAAAGTTTATATTAGTTTGCTGACCCCATTCAGCCTGTTATTGATGATTTGTGTTTCAGACAGGTGAATATAATAAAGAGATGATCACTGATAATCATTTTTCATGTCAAAATGTCAAACCGTTTGGCTCCAGATGATCACAGTCCTCCAGGCCACCAGGAGGCGCTCTGTGCTCCTCCTCCCTGTGGAAGGCCCTCCCATCAGGCTGACTCCTCCACCGCAGCTTCACCTCCTCTCTGCTCCCCACCTCCTGCAGCTTCTGCCTCAGCTGAAATGTTCACACACCTCATGATCATCACAGCATATCCATCACTGTTATTGATTATTGATTATTGAAATGTTCACACACCTCATGATCATCACAGCATATCCATCACTGTTATTGATTATTGATTATTGAAATGTTCACACACCTCATGATCATCACAGCATATCCATCACTGTTATTGATTATTGATTATAGAAATGTTCACACACCTCATGATCATCACAGCATATCCATCACTGTTATTGATTATTGAAATGTTCACACACCTCATGATCATCACAGCATATCCATCACTGTTATTGATTATTGATTATTGAAATGTTCACACACCTCATGATCATCACAGCATATCCATCACTGTTATTGATTATTGAAATGTTCACACACCTCATGATCATCACAGCATATCCATCACTGTTATTGATTATTGATTATTGAAAAGGTTTGAGGTCTGACACAGAACAGTCTGGTCCACCTATCATTAACTATCTGCCTTACCTACCTACCTATCCTTACCTTCCTTCCTTCCTTTTTTTCCTTCATACCTACCTACCTATCCTTACCTTCCTTCCTTCCTTTTTTTCCTTCATACCTACCTACCTATCCTTACCTTCCTTCCTTCCTTTTTTTCCTTCATACCTACCTACCTATCCTTACCTTCCTTCCTTCCTTTTTTTCCTTCATACCTACCTACCTATCCTTACCTTCCTTCCTTCCTTTTTTTCCTTCATACCTACCTACCTATCCTTACCCACATACTTAACTACCTGCCTTCCTACCTTCCTTCCTTCACCATCTTGTTTTTTTTTTTTTTTTTAAACCAGGAGTGACACTAGGGGGCGGAGCTAAGCAAACACTGAATAAGACATGTTTTGGTGTTTTAATGTCCTCATTAACTGTGACGGGGTTCCTGGAGGATCATTTTCTGAACCAGAGGAGTCGCCCCCTGCTGGTTGACAGACAGGAAGCAGCTTTCAGCTCCTCAGCATCACCGATCACAACCAGAGTAAACACAGTTTTTTTTCTACAGTAGAAACCAGAAATAAAGGAGGGTCCATCCTCTGACCTGCTGCAGGATGTTGTCCGACAGCGTCGGGTCGCTGAGGTCAGTAGATCCTCCGCTCAGCCGCACCTTCACCGACCTCAACGCCAGCGGTCTGATATCTGCAGATAAAACACAGAAACCAGATCAGCGCTGAACCGTCAGGATGGATCCGACTGTCCAGAGACGCTGAGCTGGACTCACCTGAGTGGCACAGGAAGGAGTGCTTCTCAGTGCAGAGGCCGGTGAACCAGTCGGCTGAGAAGTCCGTCTTCACACAGTCTGCAGTCAGACCACCTTCAGCTGGAGCACCGGGCTGCTCGTCCGCCCAGCGCCTGTAGGTGGAGCTGCTCCGGTCCGACCAAGTCCAGAAGTTTCTGTGCAAACCGATCCAGATGTGGTAGAGGACAGTGCCAGCCTGCTCGTCTTCGCTGTTGTTGCTGTTGTCCTCTGAGTCCTCGGAAGGAGGCGGCGTCTCCTCTGGGAGGTCCAGGACACTGTGCAGCAGGCTGGTGACCTGCTGGTTGTCTTCTCCAGTCCTGATGCTGCTCAGGTCAGTGTAGGTGGACCTGCAGTACACCTGAGCTTCAGACCAGCTCATAAACTGCTGCACCAGGACGTGTTCGTTAGATTCATCTGGAAGAGTGAGAGCAGCAGGATCACTGATCCAATGATCGACTTAAATGTAAACCAAGAGCATGAAGAAAAGCAAAGCACACAGGAGAGGACAATAACCCTGGGGACAGGTGGGACACCAGAGCTTTGGATAGTCTGATTCAGTGAAGCCAGCAGATGATCTTCCTTCAGGTCAGAACATCTGGAACTTACCGCTGAAACACAGGGAGTAATAGCGAGTGCTGCACTGTTTGGTGGACCACCTCCCGTCCTCAGATAAGGTCACACAGTCCTGCTGTGGTTCATTCGTGGTCCAGTTGGTGAACTGGGTATTCAGGGGAACTTCCTGGACATCTGGAGACCATTTCCAGTTGCTCCTGAAGAGTCCGATCCAGAACTGTCCTCGTCCCGCCATCTCATGGGCCACGGTGCTGTGGGTCAGATCCTGGATGGTGGCAAGGTCTGTGAACTTGTCCCTGCAGTAACTCTGAGCCTCAGCCCAGCTCTTCTTCTCGAGGACAAGGTGGAAACGTCTGACCAGACGGTCAGGCTGAAGGTGACAGACCAGGACACAACCTGAGAGGTGAGACACCGCAGGTCTTTTTAAGTAGAAAACCGTCCTTTGAGTCTTTTATTCTTGAGAGGGCGTGAATGCAAAGTCTGAGGTGTCTTATATGCATGAGGGAAACTATGTGGAGGACAGCCATAGTCAAAACAATAAGAAGGTTAGCTGCTCTGGTCTCACAGGATAAGAAAAGCTTGACATGCTGCTTCTCCCTTAATCCAGATGAGCCGGAGTGGTAAAACCATCTACTAACAGCAGAAAACTACTACTACGAGACAACCAGCCAGCACCTGACATACTGAGTACAACAATCTTCCATCACACTGGAGACGGTGAAGATCTGAAAGATCTGTCCTCTTGAGGGACGTGGACACATAACTGCAAATGCTGTGGACTCTTAAATATATCTGTGGACACTAACCCTGACTTTAAGACGTTATTAGGACACTGAGGACAACTTTAAGATGTTATTAGGACACTGAGGACAACTTTAAGACGTTATTAGGACACTGAGTACAACTTTAAGACGTTATTAGGACACTGAGGACAACTTTAAGACGTTATTAGGACACTGAGTACAACTTTAAGACGTTATTAGGACACTGAGGACAACTTTAAGACGTTATTAGGACACTGAGGACAACTTTAAGACGTTATTAGGACACTGAGGACAACTTTGAGACATTCTCTGGACAATGTAACCCCTTAATGTTCTGTGGACACATTAAAGTTCTGTCCATTATTAAATTATAATTTGAAATAAGATGAAAAAAAATCAGTATGAAAGAGTTTGGAGTTCACAGACCAGACAGGAACATCAGGACTTTTCCCTTCATGGCTGCAAATCTGTGATGAGAAAATCCATCAATATTATCAATAATATCATCAATAATGGCAGTAAACAAACAACCTTCTGGAGTGCTGAACACCTTTATCAATAGTTTGAATTTCTGACTCAAGCTGAACATCATGTAACTGAATATTAGTCAAATATTACAGGACATAATCCAGCTGCAGTTTTGTATTTAACATGTTAAATGATGAATATTTAGTTTATATAAACTTTTATGCTTCAATCAAAGTGACCAAAAATGATATTATATTATAATGACTGATCAGGTGAACAATGCACATTTAGTGATAATGAAAACAGTAGAGACATGTGAGGTGCTGCAGTAATTCTAACATCTCGTGATAACATTAATATAATGTAATATACTAGAATATACTGTGACACAGATCCAGGTGCTGAACGTACCTGAGCTGAGGAGCTCCAGTCACTTCTGAGCTCACATCCAGTGAAAGGAAAGACGAACCCGTACAAGGACAGAAGACCTCAGTCCATTTGGTTAAATGGTGATGATGATGATGATGATGAAGGTCTGCATGCAAACAAACGATCTATTTAAATATAAAGTGACTTCAGATGAAAAGCAGCCTGAACTCAGGACAATAACGCTGTGGACAGGTGGACAGGTGGACAGGACCTCAACACCTCATGGAGACATAAATAAAGAACTAAAAGTTTCTTTCTTGTTGTTTCTGTTTTCAGTCGATCAAACTCCTCTGATTAATTCAAACCTTTTAATAATAATAATAATTTGCTCCCTGCACCAAACTGCACTCAGATTATGTGTCGTTTAAGAAACCTGATCAGAGAGCACGTGGTTATATCATATTAAAATATACATGAATACAGTTTCTTTTAAATGATAGATGTTGTGGTCTCCAGCGAGGCGTCACAGCTCACCTGGAATTTTTAAACATTTTACATTAAAAAGAAATTCTCAGTTAAGGCGTCCAGGGATTATTAGTCTGCTTTCTTGATATTATTTCTTATTCTTATTCTGTGAGTAATGGACTCTGACACTAAAGTGTGTGTTTGGTCGGTATTGATCTGTTATTTGATTGATATTGTAATTATGATAATGGTGATTCAGGAGCTCATCGTCCTCTAAACAAATCAGCAGCAGACTGGAGATCATCGCTCACATTTCATATTTAAATCAGGAGGATTTAAGATGAAAATCCACTTTTCTTCCTCTGTTCATTTACATTTGTGTCAGCTGACAGTAAAAGTACTAATAGCACAGCTTACAAGCACTCTGGTTCAGTGACAGCGCTGCTTAAGTATAACCAAGAACACACACGTAACGTTCACTGACATTATTACTGACTTAGTCTGCAGGTCGGTTTGGCCTTGAGTTCAGTTTCAGTTCAGACCTGTTGAGTCAAAAAGTTAGACATCATGTCAGAGTTAATGAATTACTGGTCTGTTGACTGTCCTCAGTTCAGTCTTCAGACTCTTCACAGGAACCAGATGATCCATGAAGGTGAAGCTGCTCCTTTCTGCAGTAAACTCTCTGGAAGAAATGAGACGATGAATTTATCATCAGTTCAAACACATCGTCTCTGTTATTTATAACTCACAGCACAGCAGGCCTACATGTTCAGAGCCTAAACATTCCCACTGTGCAAAGACACATTTCTATGGTCATTTTTGAACATCCAATCTCAGTCCACTGACGGTGCAGACTGTAACGCCAGATGACGTCTTTTTTCCGATGTCTTCCGGCATCCAGTATTGACAGGACCTCCAGATGAGGTCTACGTTAAATTGAAACTCATTTTAGAGCCACAGGTACACATGTTGAACTTGAAGAGTTAAGATTCAAACGCCAGTCCATCTTCAGAAACATGAAAAATTCATTTTTGTCTTTTAATAATTTCTGACAGGATTCTCACTGTAAGTTAAACTTAAAATTCACCAACGTTTCCATGACTAACACACAGAATTTAAATGACCTAAAGTAAATAACTGTAATATACCGTTATACACGTTAATTCCACATTAATGATCAGCATTTGTAAGTTCACTTCATCATAACAAGAGATCATACATAATCATGTCGTCATCACTTCTTACAGCAACTGCAGCTTTAATCACATATTTATCTGCTTACATTGCTTCTGTGTCTTGTTAGAATTTAACTAAGCTCATACCCTTTCAGGTCTGCTCTGTAACAGTGTCAAAAAGTCCCAGAAAAAGGCCTGACGATTACTGAAAGCAGGTCTTATGTTATGTTTTAGACATTTGAGGGATTCTCAACTCACTTGACAAAGGAGAACAGAGAAGCAGAGGAGAGGTGACGACCAACACTTGACTAGCTCCAGTGTGTGTGTGTGTGTGTGTGTGTGTGTGTGTGTGTAAGAGTGGGTGTGTCTGTGTGTGTGTAAGAGTGTGTGTGTCTGTGTGTGTGTCTGTGTGTGTGTAAGAGTGTGTGTGTAAGAGTGTGTGTGTCTGTGTGTGTGTAAGAGTGTGTGTGTGTGTGTGTGTGTGTAAGAGTGTGTGTGTCTGTGTGTCTGTGTGTGTGTGTCTGTGTGTGTGTCTGTGTGTGTGTGTAAGAGTGTGTGTCTGTGTGTGTGTGTGTGTGTAAGAGTGTGTGTGTCTGTGTGTGTGTAAGAGTGTGTGTGTCTGTGTGTGTGTGTAAGAGTGTGTGTGTCTGTGTGTGTGTGTGTGTAAGAGTGGGTGTGTCTGTGTGTGTGTGTGTGTGTGTGTCTGTGTGTGTGTGTAAGAGTGTGTGTGTGCGTGTGTCTGTGTGTGTGTGTGTGTGTGTGTGTGTGTGTCTGTGTGTGTGTGTGTGTAAGAGTGTGTGTGTCTGTGTGTGTGTGTGTAAGAGTGTGTGTGTCTGTGTGTGTGTGTGTGTGTGTGTGTGTGTGTGTGTGTGTGTGTGTGTGTGTGTAATGCTGGTCATGAACCTTCTCTTCTTCATGGGTTTTCTGCAGTTCCTCAGGTCATGCTGGGAAGGAGAATGGTCCTCTCTGTTTATTCTGCCGCTCATGAAGCTTCAGCCTTCAGCACTTCAGTGTCAGGAAGTGTCAGGCTCCTGGAGAAAACAGTGTGAAGGTCTTTCAAAGCATTCAGCTCCTCAGCCAGGTGATGGCGCTCTGCAGTGTGGGGTGATGGTCTGCTGTAGTTTGTGATGGCGTCCAGCCTCCTCCACGCTGCCGCTGGAGTGTTCGCTGACATGGTGTTTTTCAGCTTTTCACAGCAGTTCCTCTTAGCTGCTCTGATCTCCTTGGTCGGTGTGTTCCTGGTCTGCAGGCTGAACACATTTCACTTTCTGCCTGTAGGTGGGGATGAGATGGATCAGACAGTGGTCAGAGAGTCCTGATGCTGCCTGGGCAACAGAGGGATAACACTTCTTTACTGGTGTGTAGCAGTGCTCCAGGGTGGTCATTTGTTGTCTGTATTTAGGGACTTCATGGCTGAGGTTTGCTTTGTTAAAATCCCCTGACACTATGAGCAGGGAGTCTGCATGCTGCTGGTCATCTGCTCAGCCACGTGCTGCAGATTTTCAATGAATAATACGAAATATTTTCAATAAGTTTCCTCCAAAAGAACGTTTAATAAAATATCATGTGTTAACCTATTCAATCTATTTCATCACCATAATCCGTAACACTCAGTGATAACCATTTAAAAAAAAAAAAAAAAAAAAAAAAAAACATTTTCACCGCTCCGAGGAATTGCATCTTATTGTGAAAAACCTGCCGGAAGTGCCTCCATCCACGCCTCTTTGACACCGTTAAACGGTCCGGTCGGTGTGCGAACACTACTACTAGTATTACTACTACTACTACTACTACTACCACCGTGTATGTCTATGAATACTACACTAGTACTACTACTAGTACTACCTCTAGTACCACAGATAACAGCAGCCTGACCCAGAGTCTCTGCTTCCGGTCTAGACCTGCAGACCGGAACCAAAAAAAAAACCGTTAAAACCAAACAGACGAAACTTTAACGGATTTTCTTTCCGCCTGTTTGATGAGCGAAGAGTCTGAGGAGCAGCGTGGATGAACCGGTGAGCATGTTAGACTGCTTTAAAACATGTGAAACTCTGCTGTGTGTACTACTACAGTACTACTACAGTACCACTGTAGTACTACTACAGTACTACGGTACTACTACAGTACCACAGTACTACTACAGTACTACTACAGTACCACAGTACTAACAGTACTACAGTACTACAGTACCACAGTACCACAGTACTAACAGTACTACGGTACTAACAGTACTACTGTGGTACTACAGTACCGCAGTACTAACAGTACTACGGTACTACAGTACTACAGTACTACGGTACCACAGTACTACAGTACTTACAGTACCACAGTACGACAGTACTACTACAGTACCACAGTACTACTACAGTACTACTACGGTACCACAGTACTACAGTACCACAGTACTAACAGTACCACAGTACTACTGCAGTACCACAGTACTAACAGTACTACAGTACCACAGTACTAACAGTACCACAGTACTAACAGTACTAACAGTACTACAGTACCACAGTACTACAGTACTACAGTGCTACAGTACTAACAGTACTAACAGTACCACAGTACTACAGTACCACAGTACCAACAGTACTACAGTACTAACAGTACTACGGTACTACAGTACCACAGTGCTAACAGTACTACAGTACTACAGTACCACAGTACTAACAGTACCAACAGTACTACAGTACTAACAGTACTACGGTACTACAGTACCACAGTGCTAACAGTACTACAGTACTACAGTACCACAGTACTAACAGTACTAACAGTACTACAGTACCACAGTACCACAGTACTACAGTACCACAGTACTACGGTACTACAGTACCACAAGTACTACTACAGTACCACAGTACCACAGTACTGCAGTACCACAGGTACTACTACAGTACCACAGTACTACAGTACTACGGTACTACAGTACTACAGTACTAACAGTACTACAGTACTACGGTACCACAGGTACTACTACAGTACCACAGTACTACAGTACCACAGTACCACAGTACTTACAGTACCACAGTACGACAGTACTACTACAGTACCACAGTACTACTACAGTACTACTACAGTACCACAGTACTACAGTACCACAGTACTAACAGTACCACAGTACTACTGCAGTACCACAGTACTAACAGTACTACAGTACCACGGTACTAACAGTACCACAGTACTAACAGTACTAACAGTACTACAGTACCACAGTACTACAGTACTACTGTACTACAGTGCTACAGTACTAACAGTACTAACAGTACCACAGTACTACAGTACCACAGTACCAACAGTACTACAGTACTAACAGTACTACGGTACTACAGTACCACAGTGCTAACAGTACTAACATACTACAGTACTACAGTACCACAGTACTACAGTACTACAGTACCACAGTACTACAGTACCACAGTACTACAGTACTACAGTACCACAGTACTACAGTACCACAGTACCAACAGTACTACAGTACTAACAGTACTACGGTACTACAGTACCACAGTGCTAACAGTACTAACATACTACAGTACCACAGTACCACAGTACTACAGTACTACAGTACCACAGTACTACAGTACTACAGTACCACAGGTACTACTACAGTACCACAGTACTACAGTACTACAGTACCACAGTACCGCAGTACTACAGTACTACAGTACCACAGTACTACAGGTACTACAGGTACTACAGTACTACTAGTACTGCACTTCTGTGCTGCTCAGGACTAACGTTTTCTGAGAAGATCTGTTGTTTTCCTCTTTTTCTGTCTGAAACTATTTAATCTAATAACAAAGATTAATTCTTAACTGTTTTTTTCTTGCTGTAGCATTTTTAAATTTTTTTTTTAAACAATATTTTATTTAGTATTTGAAAAAACAGACAAGCAAAAAGAAATACAAAAACAAAACCCACATGACAGCCGAGAATTTGTAAGAGCCACAGAAATGACTGGAAAAAGGTATGTACAAAAAGTAAAAAGAAAATAAAATAGAATAAGTGAAATACATCTATTAGTAAGATGATGCAGTGTACAAAATGTAACACGTGAAAGAAGTAGTTACATTTACATACAGGAGTACACAGTTTGTGTGAACAGAATTCACAGATTTCTTAATGTCTCAATGAAATGTCTCTCATAGAACCTGGGGACAAAAGAAACCCATAAAAAAAATCGTTAGCCGTTCACAAGGGTATTGGAGGGATTCCAGACAACATTACAACATCCCTTACGCACTAATTCCGCTGTACAATCCGGTAAGAAATTTAGGAAAGGTGTCCACATATTTATAAAAAAACCCTGATCACCCCTCAGAACTGAACTCAGGCGTTCCATTGGTAGGACTTTAAAGATTTCCCCAAGCCACTGATTAACCGTTGGAGGTCTGGGCTTAATCCACTGAAATAAAATGCACCTCCTCGCTAATAAAAGTAACTTATTCAGGAGTTTTGACTGAGCATTAGACAGAGAAGGACTCTCCGCTGGAAGACCCAACAGGAACAGCCCAGGATTCATCTGAATATTTTTATTAAAAATTGAATTTATTTCCTGTGAGACCCTTTCCCAGAATTTAAATATTAATGGGCAACTCCAAATGCAGTGTATGTACGATCCCACCTCCTTCTTACATTTAACACAAAGTGGCGAAATTTCAGGATAAAAAGTATTCAGGGCTTGGGGGGTACGTTCAATCTATGAAGAATCCTGTACTGACTCTCTGTCAGCCTGTTGCACAGAAAGACCTTCCCTATTGATTCCACAGCATCAGACCACTCTTCCTCACCATACTCAGACCCTAAGTCCTTATTCCATAAACTTTTAACCCTGTCGATATTAAAAATATTAAGGGACTGTAATTTGTTATAAAAATAGGATATGATTTTTTTATTGCCCTGGAACTGTAGGAGGATAGGCTGATTTTCAGGGGGATTAAGACTGCATACAAAGTGCCTAACCTGAAGGTAACCATAAAAATGTTGGGTGGGTATACCATATTTCGCCCTGATTTGCGCAAATGACAAAAGTTTGCCATCCTCAAACAAATTCCATACAAGCTTGATACCATGGTCATATCAGTAGTGGAATATATTCATATTCATTCCAGGAGGGAAAGCCTTATTATGTATGATTGGACGAAAGGCAAGGAATGAACCCTTCTTCCCTCTGAATTTCACAATCCTCTCCCAGGTTTTAATTGTGTTCATCATAATTGGACTGTTTTTCACTTCGATTGGGAGCAGAGACCTGTCGTTAGTAATAAGGCTGAGTAAGGTCATAAAATATTATTTTTGTTGTTTTATTTTTTTCTTTTTCCGGTCTGCGTGGCCTGATCAGCTTGTGCAAAGCACATTTATCCAGTAAATAAAAGCACATTTATCCAGTAAATTAAAAGCACATTTATCCAGTAAATAAAAGCACATTTATCCAGTAAATAAAAGCACATTTATCCAGTAAATTAAAAGCACATTTATCCAGTAAATAAAAGCACATTTATCCAGTAAATAAAAGCACATTTATCCAGTAAATTAAAAGCACATTTATCCAGTAAATTAAAAGCACATTTATCCAGTAAATAAAAGCACATTTATCCAGTAAATTAAAAGCACATTTATCCAGTAAATTAAAAGCACATTTATCCAGTAAATAAAAGCACATTTATCCAGTAAATAAAAGCACATTTATCCAGTAAATAAAAGCACATTTATCCAGTAAATTAAAAGCACATTTATCCAGTAAATTAAAAGCACATTTATCCAGTAAATTAAAAGCACATTTATCCAGTAAATAAAAGCACATTTATCCAGTAAATTAAAAGCACATTTATCCAGTAAATTAAAAGCACATTTATCCAGTAAATAAAAGCACATTTATCCAGTAAATAAAAGCACATTTATCCAGTAAATTAAAAGCACATTTATCCAGTAAATTAAAAGCACATTTATCCAGTAAATTAAAAGCACATTTATCCAGTAAATAAAAGCACATTTATCCAGTAAATAAAAGCACATTTATCCAGTAAATTAAAAGCACATTTATCCAGTAAATAAAAGCACATTTATCCAGTAAATTAAAAGCACATTTATCCAGTAAATAAAAGCACATTTATCCAGTAAATAAAAGCACATTTATCCAGTAAATTAAAAGCACATTTATCCAGTAAATTAAAAGCACATTTATCCAGTAAATTAAAAGCACATTTATCCAGTAAATAAAAGCACATTTATCCAGTAAATTAAAAGCACATTTATCCAGTAAATTAAAAGCACATTTATCCAGTAAATTAAAAGCACATTTATCCAGTAAATAAAAGCACATTTATCCAGTAAATAAAAGCACATTTATCCAGTAAATTAAAAGCACATTTATCCAGTAAATTAAAAGCACATTTATCCAGTAAATTAAAAGCACATTTATCCAGTAAATAAAAGCACATTTATCCAGTAAATAAAAGCACATTTATCCAGTAAATTAAAAGCACATTTATCCAGTAAATAAAAGCACATTTATCCAGTAAATAAAAGCACATTTATCCAGTAAATAAAAGCACATTTATCCAGTAAATTAAAAGCACATTTATCCAGTAAATAAAAGCACATTTATCCAGTAAATTAAAAGCACATTTATCCAGTAAATAAAAGCACATTTATCCAGTAAATTAAAAGCACATTTATCCAGTAAATAAAAGCACATTTATCCAGTAAATTAAAAGCACATTTATCCAGTAAATTAAAAGCACATTTATCCAGTAAATAAAAGCACATTTATCCAGTAAATTAAAAGCACATTTATCCAGTAAATAAAAGCACATTTATCCAGTAAATAAAAGCACATTTATCCAGTAAATAAAAGCACATTTATCCAGTAATTAAAAGCACATTTATCCAGTAAATTAAAAGCACATTTATCCAGTAAATTAAAAGCACATTTATCCAGTAAATTAAAAGCACATTTATCCAGTAAATAAAAGCACATTTATCCAGTAAATAAAAGCACATTTATCCAGTAAATAAAAGCACATTTATCCAGTAAATTAAAAGCACATTTATCCAGTAAATAAAAGCACATTTATCCAGTAAATAAAAGCACATTTATCCAGTAAATTAAAAGCACATTTATCCAGTAAATAAAAGCACATTTATCCAGTAAATTAAAAGCACATTTATCCAGTAATTAAAAGCACATTTATCCAGTAATTAAAAGCACATTTATCCAGTAAATAAAAGCACATTTATCCAGTAAATTAAAAGCACATTTATCCAGTAAATTAAAAGCACATTTATCCAGTAAATTAAAAGCACATTTATCCAGTAAATTAAAAGCACATTTATCCAGTAAATTAAAAGCACATTTATCCAGTAAATAAAAGCACATTTATCCAGTAAATTAAAAGCACATTTATCCAGTAAATTAAAAGCACATTTATCCAGTAAATTAAAAGCACATTTATCCAGTAAATTAAAAGCACATTTATCCAGTAAATAAAAGCACATTTATCCAGTAAATTAAAAGCACATTTATCCAGTAAATAAAAGCACATTTATCCAGTAAATTAAAAGCACATTTATCCAGTAAATTAAAAGCACATTTATCCAGTAAATAAAAGCACATTTATCCAGTAAATTAAAAGCACATTTATCCAGTAAATTAAAAGCACATTTATCCAGTAAATAAAAGCACATTTATCCAGTAAATTAAAAGCACATTTATCCAGTAAATTAAAAGCACATTTATCCAGTAAATTAAAAGCACATTTATCCAGTAAATTAAAAGCACATTTATCCAGTAAATTAAAAGCACATTTATCCAGTAAATTAAAAGCACATTTATCCAGTAAATAAAAGCACATTTATCCAGTAAATTAAAAGCACATTTATCCAGTAAATAAAAGCACATTTATCCAGTAAATAAAAGCACATTTATCCAGTAATTAAAAGCACATTTATCCAGTAAATTAAAAGCACATTTATCCAGTAAATAAAAGCACATTTATCCAGTAAATTAAAAGCACATTTATCCAGTAAATTAAAAGCACATTTATCCAGTAAATAAAAGCACATTTATCCAGTAAATAAAAGCACATTTATCCAGTAAATTAAAAGCACATTTATCCAGTAAATTAAAAGCACATTTATCCAGTAAATTAAAAGCACATTTATCCAGTAAATTAAAAGCACATTTATGCAGTAAATTAAAAGCACATTTATCCAGTAAATTAAAAGCACATTTATCCAGTAAATAAAAGCACATTTATCCAGTAAATTAAAAGCACATTTATCCAGTAAATTAAAAGCACATTTATCCAGTAAATTAAAAGCACATTTATCCAGTAAATAAAAGCACATTTATCCAGTTATCAGTAAAAAAGCACATTTATCCAGTAAATAAAAGCACATTTATCCAGTAAATTAAAAGCACATTTATCCAGTAAATTAAAAGCACATTTATCCAGTAAATAAAAGCACATTTATCCAGTAAATAAAAGCACATTTATCCAGTAAATAAAAGCACATTTATCCAGTAAATAAAAGCACATTTATCCAGTAAATAAAAGCACATTTATCCAGTAAATAAAAGCACATTTATCCAGTAAATAAAAGCACATTTATCCAGTAAATAAAAGCACATTTATCCAGTAAATAAAAGCACATTTATCCAGTAAATTAAAAGCACATTTATCCAGTAAATAAAAGCACATTTAGGTGTACAGAGGTAATGAGCAGAGTGTTATTAATGTTCTACAGTCCAGAGATCAATAACTGACCTGAGTTTTTATCAGCCAAGTCAAAGTTTATTAAAGTGATTTTTTTTAACTGCCTGGGTTGACCAAAGTGCTGCACAGGATACAATATAATCATGCACACACTGAACATAACAGACGATTTTTTATTTTATAAAACATACCACAAAGTCTGGGTGGTGAACAGTGTTTGCTTTCTCCATTTTTACAGGGCAGGTGCAAACAAAAGGAAGCGCTATGATGGGAATGAACGATTGAAATTTAGAAAAAGAGAAAAGTAAGAGCGACATAAACATGTCCTCTCTCTGACTTTTAGGACGTCTTCATGGAGACATCAGCAGATTTCAGTCAGAAGGTAACAAACAAACCATTTAAATCAGCTGATAGCAGGAGTAAAGAGTGACAGGAGAGCGTACCGTAACGTCACTTCCTGTCTCCTCAGCGCTGCAGCTGTGACGCCTCCTCCAGATGTTGGTGTCTGGACTGTGATGAAGCTCTGTGTGACGCCTGTGTGTCGGATCATCGCAGGGTGACGCTGACCAGGTCACACCGGATCCTCAACCAGCCTGCAGGTCACATGACCGCCTATCGACCAGTAGATATTGATCGCAGTCATCATGAATTTTAAGTCTGTGGTGTGTCAAAAAAATGCACAAAAGACATAATACAGCATGTCCAAAAAATCACAGATTATAGTGTAGTATGTTGAAAAAAGTCGTAGTATATTTTTTTCAAGTATTTTTATTGAGCCCCCATTGGTGGAAATTCACTAATGTAATAATCTCTAATTCACCACTGTGTCGAAAAAAATATTTTTTTCAAAAAAGAGTACATTGTGAAAAAAAAAAAATGAAGACAGAGGTTTATTGTGAAAAGACTGGAGCAGAAATCCTCCTCCACATTCCTGACAGACACAAGAAACTCCTCCTCCACCTCCCTCTCTCCTTCTTCTCCTCTCTCTCACTCCTCCTCCACATCCCTGACAAAGATAAGACACTCCTCCTTTCTCCTCCTCTCTCTCCTCTCTCCTCCTCCACTTCCTCTCCTTCTCCCTCTCTCCTCCTTCTCCTCCTCCTTCTGCCTCTGGACTCAGGTTAATGTTAGAAAAGCCTCATGAACCCAAACTACCAGAAAAACAAGCTTCCTGAAGACAGTCACAACAGAGGGGATCCTATCACAATAAAACAGGAAGTGATGTCACTTGACTAACTTTAGTAGCCACAGAGCTGAGGAAGTTCACCTCCATGTTTGGAGTTCACCTGCGTTCCACCTGTCCCATGTGACAGGTGTGAATCAGGACGTCAACAGTGTCTTTCTGTCTCCAGGAGGCGTCTGGACTTCTCCCACCAAGTTCTGCAGACTCCACCCCTCTGAGCCTCTGCAGCTCTACTGCTTCACCTGTCAGAGGCTCACCTGTCGAGACTGTCAGCTGACCGCTCACATGAATCACAGGTACGTCCAGAATTCTGCTGGACTGAGAGACGGTTAGTGAGCAGAGACACCTCAACGTACTGACCTCCTCTTCCTCTCCTCCTCTCAGGTATCAGTTCATGAGGGAGGCATTGGACAGTCTGAGGAAGCAGCTGGAGGACAGAGTTCGTCCAATCAGAGCGCAGAGAGAGGCAGTGAGGCGGAGCTTGGTGGACATGGAGACCAGGTAGAGAGTAAACACCTTCAGGAGGAGAAATATGTTGTTTGTTTATGTTTGTTTGTTTGTGCGTCAGGCTGCAGGACATCGCTCACAGTGAGTGTCTCCTGAGGACTCAGCTGCTGCAGTCCTTCAGAATCCTCACTCAGCACCTGAAGACCAGGATGGAAGACATTTTGACAAAAGTCACGGTGAGGCTTCTCATTATTGATCACTGATCATCAGTGAATCAATCAGTCAATCGATCAATACACTTTCGAGCCAACAGAGAAGAAACTTGAAACAACAAACTGTTCTTTATCTCCTTTCTCCTCCTCCTCCTCTGAGCAGAAGGTGAGTGATGTGGAAAGCAGGCAGATCCAGAGGAGGATGAGGAAGATGAAGCAGGTGCAGCAGGTCTTTCAGGCTGTGACTGAAACCGCGGAAAAAGCCGGAAACAGCAGCGACCTGTCGGCCCTGTCGACCTACAGCGTTCAGGTAAACGTCCCAGAAGACTGAAGGTCATCACAAGGTGACACCAAGCGCTAATACCCACTTAAGTCAAGTCAAGCAGCAAGTAACAAGCAAGTGTCTGCTTTAAAAAAAAACCAAGATGAGACAGACAAAAAAAAAAACAAGATGGAGATGGCAAAAAAAAAAACAAGATGTAGACGGACAAAAAAACCAAGATGGAGACGGACACAAAAAAAAACCCAAGATGGAGACGGACAAAAAAACCCAAGATGGAGACGGACAAAAAAACCAAGATGGAGACGGACAAAAAAACCAAGATGGAGATGGACAAAAAAAACAAGATGGAGACGGACAAAAAAACCAAGATGGAGACGGACACAAAAAAAAACCCAAGATGGAGACGGACAAAAAAACCAAGATGGAGACGGACAAAAAAAACAAGATGTAGACGGACACAAAAAAAAAAACCAAGATGGAGACGGACAAAAAAAAACAACAAGATGGAGACGGACAAAAAAAACAAAACAAGATGGAGACGGACAAAAACCAACAGAAAGAAACAGGAAACAGCAACTCTGAGAGAGAAATGGATTGTGTAGTCCCTTCAGGTTGTGTTGGTCTGACCTCAAACTTTCTCACAGATCCAGAACTTTCTGACCTGGTGGTGTTTTTGTCTTTGCAGGTTGAGTCTCAGCTGAAGGACCTTCCAGATCAGGACTGTTCTCCTCCTCAGGTCATGTCTGAGCTGAAGGTCGTTGCTGACAGGATGTCTGTTGAGGCCATTTTGAACTTCGGTAAGTTCAGATGTAACTTATGGTTTTGCTGTTTTTTTGGGGGGTTTCTACTGAAAGTCTTCAGTGAGTGTTTTTTGGGAATAGCTGAGATTTAACAGGTTTAACTGAGTTCAGACAAACATCCTGAGGTCTGCTGATGGTGTCTTCGGTTCCAGGTGATCTTCAGGTCTTATGGGTCCCCTTCTCCGTCTCACAAACCTCTAATGAGACCCCTCCAGCCTGCACAGCCCTTCCCCAAACCAGTGACTCATCTGTCCCAGTCAGCCGGTCCTCTGAGTCTCGGGCCAGTCACTACTCCACCGTCACTCCAACTACCTCCACCTGTCCTCAAACCGAGACCAGCTCTAATTCATGGAAGTCCTCGTCCAATCAGTTGAGTCCTCTGGCCTCCTCTGGTCTGAGTGCCAACCAATCCACTTTGAACACTGTACTTGCCGCTGCTGTCCAGCATTCATCGTCCAACTCAGAAGGTATGGTCCTCAACCCCGTCCAGCCCTCTCTGGCTCTGTCCAACACTCAGTCTGTCGACCAGGTGTCTTACATTGTTACGCCCCAGTTCCCCAAGCTGCTCATTCAGCAGAAGAGCATGATGGGAAATACTATCCCAGGGCAGATCAGTTCTGCCTTGGCCGGTCATGAGCAACTTCCTGCCACTGCCACAGGAAACCAGATCAACGTTGTCCAGAGTCATGCCGTGCCTCAACCTCTGAAGGACCCAAGGTTCACTACAACTACCAAACCTCTGTCCTCCAACCAGCGTCTTAACACCAACCCTCCGTCCTCCAACCAGTGTCTCACCTTTGACACCAACCGTCCATCCTCTAACCAGCGTCTTAACACCAACACTCCGTCCTCCAACCAGTGTCTCACCTTTGACACCAACCGTCCATCGTCCAACCAGCATCTTAACACCAAACCTCTGTCTTCCAACCAGCGTCTTAACACCAACCATCCGTCCTCCAACCAGCGTCTTAACACCAACCATCCATCCTCCAACCAGTGTCTCACCTTTGACACCAACCGTCCATCCTCCAACCAGCATCTTAACACCAACCGTCCATCCTCCAACCAGCGGTTCACCTTTGACACCAACCCTCCATCGTCCAACCAGCATCTTAACACCAACCCTCCGTCCCCCAACCAGTGTCTCACCTTTGACACCAACCGTCCATCCTCCAACCAGCATCTTAACACCAACCGTCCATCCTCCAACCAGAGGTTCACCTTTGACACCAACCCTCCATCGTCCAACCAGCATCTTAACACCAACCGTCCATCCTCCAACCAGAGATTCACCTTTGACACCAACCCTCCATCGTCCAACCAGCATCTTAACACCAACCGTCCATCCTCCAACCAGCGGTTCACCTTTGACACCAACCCTCCATCGTCCAACCAGCATCTTAACACCAACCCTCCGTCCCCCAACCAGTGTCTCACCTTTGACACCAACCGTCCATCCTCCAACCAGCATCTTAACACCAACCGTCCATCCTCCAACCAGCATCTTAACACCAACCGTCCATCCTCCAACCAGAGGTTCACCTTTGACACCAACCCTCCATCGTCCAACCAGCATCTTAACACCAACCGTCCATCCTCCAACCAGAGATTCACCTTTGACACCAACCCTCCATCGTCCAACCAGCATCTTAACACCAACCGTCCATCCTCCAACCAGAGGTTCACCTTTGACACCAACCCTCCATCGTCCAACCAGCACCACACCAGCCCTCGTCCTTCCTCCCTGGACCAGCAGCAGAGTCCCGTGGTGAGGGCAGTGGCGGACTCTGCCTGTGATTGCAGTGTCCAGCAGGTCTCAGTGAGGCAACAGGAACCTTCGGAAAATGAACCAACCTCCACCGTGTCTGAAGAACCTGCAGAGAAACTCAGTGCACCCGAAGAACCTGAACCAGACGTATCGGACAGTGAGGATGATAAACCAAGCTCTGTGATTGGTCACCCGGGCTGTAGCCTGAGCCAATGGCAGCCCAGCGTGTCCCTGTTTAGACTGCCTGTGTCTCGGTCCCCTCTCGGGCGTCCCCTGCCTTGTTTTCATCTGGTCCCCGGTGATGCTGAAGATGAGATTTACCTGAAGGAGATGAGCGAGGACTCGCAGGTACCAGTTAATGCAGGACTTACAGTAGTAGAAGAGTAGTGGAGTATTCTCACAGTGTGGCACTAGTACCTGAGTACTTTTTTTTTTTTTTACACAGGTTGAATAATAGACTCTTATTTTGAAATAAAAGCAACACAGGTAGAGAGTTGAAACCACGACTCCCAGCATGCACCAGGTCAACAGATTTAATCTCAGATAAAATCCTTTTTAAGTTTTACTTTTTATAGACTGTTGTGTATTTCATCAGGTGACTGTGAGTCATCCGGGTGTTCCTCTCTGCTATGTCAGTCCCGCGCAGGTGACGACATCGATGACATCATCAGCGAGCTGCCATCGTCGCCGGCGACTTTGGTGATGGTTGCCTGCTCCGCCTGTCAATCACCCAACAGCTCCATAATCTGTTCGTTCTGTGGCCGAGGATACCACCGAGCCTGCCACCTTCCTCCTGTTGGACCAGATATCAGGTCAGAACCAATCAATCGATCAGTCAATCAATCAATCAGTCAGACCTGGATTGTGACTGACTGTCTGTATGTCCTACAGGTCTGAGTGGATGTGCTCGTTGTGTCAGGACCTGTCAGACCCTTCAGACCCCTTTAGATCTGATAGACCACAAAGACCTGACAGTCCCTGTCTCAGTCTGCAGGACCAGAGGGTCAGAGTCCACATAGATCTGTTTGTCTTTTTAAAAGTGTTTCCTGTATGCGGTGGATGGAGTCTGGAGCACAAGAGCAAATCAATGTACTGCTGCTCTCTTCTCACCAGACTCCATTCATTAAAGCTGTAATTTAAGCTCTCCTCTCACCGGACTCCATTCGCTAAAGCCGTAATTTAAGCTCTCCTCTCACCAGACTCCATTCGCTAAAGCTGTAATTTAAGCTCTGCTCTCACCAGACTCCATTCACTAAAGCTGTAATTTAAGCTCTTCTCTCACCAGACTCCATTCACTAAAGCTGTAATTTAAGCTCTCCTCTCACCAGACTCCATTCACTAAAGCTGTAATTTAAGCTCTCCTCTCACCAGACTCCATTCACTAAAGCTGTAATTTAAGCTCTGCCCTCACCAGACTCCATTCACTAAAGCTGTAATTTAAGCTCTCCTCTCACCAGACTCCATTCACTAAAGCTGTAATTTAAACTCTCCTTTCACCAGACTCCATTCACTAAAGCTGTAATTTAAGCTCTCCTCTCACCAGACTCCATTCACTAAAGCTGTAATTTAAGCTCTGCTCTCACCAGACTCCATTCACTAAAGCTGCAATTTAAGCTCTGCTCTCACCAGACTCCATTCACTAAAGCTGCAATTTAAGCTCTGCTCTCACCAGACTCCATTCACTAAAGCTGCAATTTAAGCTCTCCTCTCACCAGACTCCATTCACTAAAGCGGTAATTTAAGCTCTCCTCTCACCAGACTCCATTCACTAAAGCGGTATTTTAAGCTCTCCTCTCACCAGACTCCATTCACTGAAGCTGCAATTTAAACTCTTCTCTCACCAGACTCCATTCACTAAAGCGGTAATTTAAGCTCTCCTCTCACCAGACTCCATTCACTGAAGCTGCAATTTAAACTCTTCTCTCACCAGACTCCATTCACTAAAGCGGTAATTTAAGCTCTCCTCTCACCAGACTCCATTCACTGAAGCTGCAATTTAAACTCTTCATTCACCAGACTCCATTCACTAAAGCTGCAATTTAAGCTCTCCTCTCACCAGACTCCATTCACTGAAGCTGCAATTTAAACTCTCCTCTCACCAGACTCCATTCACTAAAGCGGTAATTTAAGCTCTCCTCTCACCAGACTCCATTCACTAAAGCGGTAATTTAAGCTCTCCTCTCACCAGACTCCATTCACTGAAGCTGCAATTTAAACTCTCCTCTCACCAGACTCCATTCACTAAAGCGGTAATTTAAGCTCTCCTCTCACCAGACTCCATTCACTAAAGCTGCAATTTAAACTCTTCTCTCACCAGACTCCATTCGCTAAAGCTGTAATTTAAGCTCTCCTCTCACCAGACTCCATTCGCTGAAGCTGCAATTTAAACTCTGCTCTCACCAGACTCCATTCACTGAAGCTGTAATTTAAGCTCTCCTCTCACCAGACTCCATTCACTAAAGCTGTAATTTAAGCTCTCCTCTCACCAGACTCCATTCGCTAAAGCTGTAATTTAAGCTCTGCTCTCACCAGACTCCATTCACTAAAGCTGCAATTTAAGCTCTCCTCTCACCAGACTCCATTCACTAAAGCGGTAATTTAAGCTCTCCTCTCACCAGACTCCATTCACTAAAGCGGTATTTTAAGCTCTCCTCTCACCAGACTCCATTCACTGAAGCTGCAATTTAAACTCTTCTCTCACCAGACTCCATTCACTAAAGCGGTAATTTAAGCTCTCCTCTCACCAGACTCCATTCACTGAAGCTGCAATTTAAACTCTTCTCTCACCAGACTCCATTCACTAAAGCGGTAATTTAAGCTCTCCTCTCACCAGACTCCATTCACTGAAGCTGCAATTTAAACTCTTCATTCACCAGACTCCATTCACTAAAGCTGCAATTTAAGCTCTCCTCTCACCAGACTCCATTCACTGAAGCTGCAATTTAAACTCTCCTCTCACCAGACTCCATTCACTAAAGCGGTAATTTAAGCTCTCCTCTCACCAGACTCCATTCACTAAAGCGGTAATTTAAGCTCTCCTCTCACCAGACTCCATTCACTGAAGCTGCAATTTAAACTCTCCTCTCACCAGACTCCATTCACTAAAGCGGTAATTTAAGCTCTCCTCTCACCAGACTCCATTCACTAAAGCTGCAATTTAAACTCTTCTCTCACCAGACTCCATTCACTAAAGCTGTAATTTAAGCTCTCCTCTCACCAGACTCCATTCGCTGAAGCTGCAATTTAAACTCTGCTCTCACCAGACTCCATTCACTGAAGCTGTAATTTAAGCTCTCCTCTCACCAGACTCCATTCACTAAAGCTGTAATTTAAGCTCTCCTCTCACCAGACTCCATTCACTAAAGCTGTAATTTAAGCTCTCCTCTCACCAGACTCCATTCGCTAAAGCTGTAATTTAAGCTCTCCTCTCACCAGACTCCATTCGCTAAAGCTGTAATTTAAGCTCTCCTCTCACCAGACTCCATTCGCTAAAGCTGTAATTTAAGCTCTCCTCTCACCAGACTCCACTCGCTAAAGCTGAAATTTAAGCTCTCCTCTCACCAGACTCCATTCACTAAAGCTGTAATTTAAGCTCTCCTCTCACCAGACTCCATTCGCTAAAGCTGTAATTTAAGCTCTCCTCTCACCAGACTCCATTCACTAAAGCTGTAATTTAAGCTCTCCTCTCACCAGACTCCATTCGCTAAAGCTGTAATTTAAGCTCTCCTCTCACCAGACTCCATTCGCTAAAGCTGTAATTTAAGCTCTCCTCTCACCAGACTCCACTCGCTAAAGCTGAAATTTAAGCTCTCCTCTCACCAGACTCCATTCGCTAAAGCTGTAATTTAAGCTCTCCTCTCACCAGACTCCATTCGCTAAAGCTGAAATTTAAGCTCTCCTCTCACCAGACTCCATTCACTAAAGCTGTAATTTAAGCTCTCCTCTCACCAGACTCCATTCACTAAAGCTGTAATTTAAGCAGGTGTCTTCATTGTCCTTTTAAGGAGTGATTTCTCTCAGTGACCAGAGTTGTGTTTTTCTCTCCAGAGGTGTGAAACTCTGCTGTTGTATCTGATGGTTGAAGGTAGCGGTCGAATTCCTCAGGTCAGTTTCTCTACAGACAATTATTGATCTCAGATCTAACGGCATGATAACTGAAACACCATCAGAGACTCTTAAACTATTTCTCCCTTTAATAAGCGTCTTATTTTTTTTCACATGATCTTAAGACTTTATATATTTTCACATATTTTTTAATAATCTTCAGACATTTTCACATACTTAATGTAATAATATTGAGGTTTGGACTGAAGGTGTTTTTTCTTTGTTGTTTGAGTCATTGAGACATCATGTTCCGATCAGTTAATGGGTGAAATTAGCCTGGTTATCACGACTACAAAGTTCTGTGAGCGTAGTCTGGCCAAGCTGCCTTGTAAACAGAGTTCTCAGAGGCCAGGCTTAACCCACATCTATCAAATGCCTCTGTGTGCTACTGGACGAAGCTTCAACCAGTCAGACCACTCTTTCCTCTGACGTATGCATAGTGACAGAAACTGGTTGATCCAAAGAACTAGTGCATCATTGCCTTAAACACGCCTCAATCGAGCAGTTTGAAATGCTCGATTTTCATTGGTCCTGATTTCTAGGTGGATCTGAAATCGAAGAGAATGGCAGCTTGGCCAGACTGACTTGGTCACAAAATTTTGTGCAGCGTCACAGGAAGTATGAGCGGGCCCAGGCTCGGGAGAAATAGAATAATAATAATTATTTATAATAATAATAGCAGTGATAAGAGTGCAACAGAATATCTACCAGCAGGTGGCGCTCTAACAGAAGCTGCTGCTACTAACTGACCTGAAGTTCACACTGATGATGTCACTGATGATGTCGTCTTGTCCTCAGTCTCAGCTGGCTGTGATGTCAGAGCGTCTCTGTCGCTCTCCTTCCTATGAATCTAGTGCTGAGTTCCTGTCTGACATCTGGAGTCTGTTTAAAGGTGCAGACGCACAGGTAAATAAACACACCTGTAGGAGGAGATTATTAACGTGAAGGTACAGATTTTTAAAGTGAAAGTGCTCCTCCTCCTCTGTTTCCAGGACGACAGCCTTTTGAAGAAGCTGCAGCACAATCTACGGCACCTCTGGACAGGAAGTTCGGCTCCAGAGGCGAGAAACGCTGACGTACAGATGGTCAACGAGTGTGACGGTGAACTGGTCAGCGAGCGACCAGAAGGGTCAAAGATCAAAGCTGAGGAACAGGAAGTGGCCAAACTGATGGAGACAAAGAAAAGACTGCGAGCTTTTCTGAATCTGAGGAAAACGTCCCGACCCAAGAGGATGAAGATGGACAAGATGGACAAAAACCTCAAAGGAGGAAAGTGCCTCAGATCCCAAAACAAACAGACGAACACATGACGTCATGCTTACGTCTTATTAATATCTAAATATGTACTGACTGTGATTAAAAACTTTTCTTAAATGTTGTGATTTTCAGTGAAGTTCAAACTGAAGCTTTTTCTTTAAACAGACATTCCTCATGATCACATTTAACAGCTCGTTAATTATTACTCTTCCTATATTTTATGTAATGCATTAAACGACTCTTGTTACTGTCGTACCTCTATCTGTAGTGGTTTTTCCTGATTCCTCTGATGGGAACTGATGTTGATCTGATAACCACCAAAGTGTCACGAAGTTGTGAAATCAGAACCCGTTAGGACTGGTTTGGACTGGTTCGGACTGGTTTGGACTGGTTCCACCTTCCCAGAAATGGTGAAACTCGTCTTTTGTTAGAGTTCCAGCCCTCTTCTACCTTTCTTTCTCTTCTTCTGGCTCTGGGAGCCATTTTTTCACCTAGTTTGGTCTGAATCTTTGTTCCAACTGTTATCCTAGCTACTGTAATCTCATTTTATGTTTATTGAACATTTTATTGGATTGAATTAATTGGTGTGCCTCTGGTGGTCAGGAGAAACCAAACAGAACCACGGTTATGCGTGTAACCGTGGTTCTGTGAGTTTTTTGGTGACAGTCACTACCAGAACATCACCAGAGATCACGTCTGGTGAAAGCTAACCTTTTAAAACGGGACAGAGAACTCAGCTCACGGCTGATTGTGTTCATAGAAACACTCGACCTTCATATGAAGCTTCAAGCCCCACCCGGTCAGCATGAATTCATAGAACCGTGGTTACATGTGTAACCAGTGTTTCCACTCTTCAATGAGCCAAACAGCTTCTTCACTGCAGCTCATTTACCAACACCTCTGACTCTACAGTGTCCAGTTTGATTCTGTTTTTGTCCTTCCAAACTTCAAATCATGAAACCCTCATTTAAAAGTTTGTGCCTGTTGTCATTCACACAGTCACTCTTGGATCCAAAGTCAACTTAATTAGAAATAAAGAGAAAATCATGAAACACAAAGAGACATGAGATCAGTTCTCAATAATAAACTCAAAGGAACTTTTAATTCACAGATAATTCAGAGCTGATCGGTCGTCTGTTTATGAGTTACATCCACATATATTATAATTACTGTGTCAGAGTGTCACTGTTTGTGGTGCTGATCACCATGGCAACAGTAAACCGTGTCACACCTGTTCATGTAGCTGTGGTGCGTAAAGGTGTGCTGTCTTTCCTCCTCACACACCTCTGTGGAATGAACATTTTATCGTGATGAGTGTTTCCAGTTAACTTCATTTCAGGCATTTAGTTTTAGGTAAATACCTGTTTGAGGTGCTGTTTTAAAAGTCAGTTCAGAGAACCTGCAAATACTGTATGTAAATATATTATTATGTACAAATATATCTTTCTTTATATTTAAAGGTCCAACCTGTCGTTTTCTCTCTGTAACTTCAGGTAGAACTTCCTCTCAACCACCAGACCAAACAACACGTTCTCCATCAAACAACAACTTTCACTTTAATGATGTCACTTCCTGTGTTTCTTTTAACCTAAACTATCGATTCCCAAACATAAACAAGTAGCTTCCTGTGAAGCTTTACTTTGGAAAGACTGGAGAGGAAACTGCATTTGTAAGAAATCACATAAGGATGAAGAGCATGAGATTTGGTCGAAAGCTCTGGAAAAACCAGATGTCAATGCATCCTGTCATTAGTTTATTTCATCGTGTGTTTAAACATGACATTATTAGCGTTACAGATGCACGATCATGATGACAGAAATATTATAAATACAAAAATTTACAAACTGAAAGTTAAAGAAAGATTCTTTTATTTTTGCTCCCTGTTTGTTTTATCAAAATAAAACTTGTAGATTTATGGACGGAGAGTTAAACTAATTTTCGGATCACTCTGGCTGTGAACGCGTACGAACAAACCAACGCCAGCTGAGGCAGAAACACCGAGACGGGAGGCTGTGATTGGTCAGGAGGAGCGGACAGCGAGCCGTTTAGGAGTCGGCCATCGCCGTGGCCTCGGCAGAGTTGGGGCTCAGGTACTCGAAGGCCTTCTGGCTCTGAGAGACGAACTGTTTGAGCGGCGCCAGCAGCATGTCGGTGGCGGATGGCCGGCGGTGGGCGAAGCTCTCGGAAGGGATCTGCAGGTCCTCCACCTCCCCGGCCGGCGGGTCCTTCAGGCTGGAGCGGCGGCGCCCGTTGGGGGCATCGGGGCTCTGGGGACCTCGGGAGGCGCGGGAGTAAAGACTTTTACGGCGGCGGGGACGTCCGTCCATCGCCTTCAAGAAGAGACTGTTAGCGGAGCTGCGACGAGACGAAGCG
The DNA here is from genome assembly GCA_029721515.1 of Synanceia verrucosa. Classification (NCBI taxonomy): domain Eukaryota; kingdom Metazoa; phylum Chordata; class Actinopteri; order Perciformes; family Synanceiidae; genus Synanceia; species Synanceia verrucosa. The sequence continues at coordinate 27,088,691 of CM056557.1, forward strand.
TCCGCTGAAAAGTCCTCCTGGTTAAGGAAGTCCTCGACCTCCTGAGCAGACGGCTGCTGGAGCTGAAACACAAGTCCAGGTTCAGAACGTGTTTAGCTTAGCTTAGCATAAAGACTGGAAGCAGAGGGAACCGTTAGCTTAGCACAAACCGGAAGCAGGGGAAACTGCTAGCCTAGTTTAGCATAAAGACTGGAAGCAGAGGGAACCGTTAGCTTAGCACAAACCGGAAGCGGGGGAAACTGCTAGCCTAGCTTAGCATAAAGACTGGAAGCAGAGGGAACCGTTAGCTTAGTACAAACCGGAAGCGGGGGAAACTGCTAGCCTAGCTTAGCATAAAGACTGGAAGCAGAGGGAACCGTTAGCTTAGTACAAACCGGAAGCGGGGGAAACTGCTAGCCTAGCTTAGCATAAAGACTGGAAGCAGAGGGAACCGTTAGCTTAGCACAAACTGGAAGCGGGGGAAACTGCTAGCCTAGCTTAGCATAAAGACTGGAAGCAGAGGGAACCGTTAGCTTAGCACAAACTGGAAGCGGGGGAAACTGCTAGACTAGCTTAGCAGAGACTGGAAGCAGGGGGAACCGTTAGCTTAGCTCCGGGTCAGATTAGATCTGTCGATGATGATCTGGACTAAACTGGTCTGAGGTGAACTGGATCCATGAAGACCAGCAGAGTCTCACCATGTTGTACAGTGGTGTGGCGTTGATTACTAGCTGCACCAGGAGCTTGGCAAGTTCTTGTAAGTCTCCGAGGAGCTGCTGGATCTCGACCGGCAGGTCTCGGATCTGCCGAACAGGACGCAATTCAGCCAACATGGCGGCTTGACCTTTGACCGAGCTCAGCGTCAGCTCCCGCAGACCCTCACTCCGGTAGACCAGCGCCACCATGAAGCTCTGCAGGTACTGCAACAGCTCATCAACCACCTCCAGGACCTGACGCAGACCCACCTGCAGAGAACAAGGGAGGTCAGCCAGGGTAAGACCCTGGACCTGATCTACACTGATAAACCACCACCTGGGACAAAGCTCCTACCCCCTCATTTCATTCCTGTTCTTCGTCCTCCTCTTCGATCTTCTACATCCTCCCACCTCGGACCGGTTCGCCTACCCTTGTCATCTATTCTCTATGTGCAGGTAATACGTACCTTGTTTCAATTGGTATCTATCAATGGATCAAATATTGTCTCACTAATAGTGATTTCCTGTAAACCACATTAAACATTTTATTGAACTGAATTAATTGGGGGCAGCATGGTGGTGTAGTGGTTAGCACTGTCGCCTCACAGCAAGAAGGTACTGGGTTCGATTCCCGGGTCTTTCTGTGTGGAGTTTGCATGTTCTCCTCATGTCTGTGTGGGTTCTCTCTGGTACTCTGGCTTCCTCCCACCATCCAAAAACATGCATGGGGATTAGGTTAACTGGTTAATTTAAATTGAGCGTAGGTGTGAATGTGAGTGTGAGTGGTTGTCTGTCTCTATGTGTCCTGTGATGAACTGGACACTTGTCCAGGGTGTACCCTGTCTTTCACCCTAAGACAGCTGGGATAGACTCCAGCCCCCCTGACCCTATGAGAGGATAAGCGGTAGATAATAGATGGATGAATTAATTGGTTTGTCATTATTTGGCTCTGCCACTGCAAAAGGCTGAAAGCAGAAATAAAGTTTGCCATCCTGAAGATTATGACTTCATGAATATCAGGACAGGAAATGAAAATCTGTTGTGGTTTTATTCGTCTGGATCAGCTTCTTAGTTCTTAGAGTTACAGCCACAGACTGAATAGAAGAGGACTTAGTCACCGTGATGTCGCCATCTGTTTTTTTTTTGTTTTTTTTTTAGGGCGCGGCCATCTTGGTTTTTTGCAACCAGAAGTGACACCAGAGGATGGGGCAAAGTATGAACAAACAATGAATACAACATTTTTAGGCAACCAAAAAGTTTCAAAATAACTGATGAAACTCTAAGAGGTGAAACAATAACAACTCCCAGACCAGACGTTGCCATGGTAACGACTCATCAATCAGCAGGTATAGAATAGAATAGAATAGAATTACTTTATTGATCCCAACTTGGGAAATTACTGAGGTAGCTGTGCCCTAAAGCATCTTCTGCTTTCTGGCCTGTTTGACTCTAAATGAAGATGAAGACTAGAAACTAGAGACTGAGACCATGACCTCCTGTTCGTAAGTTTACGCCCCCTGCTGGCTGACAGACAGGAAGCAGCTTCAGGATCTGTTTCATGTCAGGTGTAATGTGTTGTGCTACAAGCCACTGGAGATCAAATTAGGGACTACAAACATGTCTGCCAGAAGGAGGTATCTCGGTCACCTTGTCTGCAGCGTCGCTCAGCGTCCTAATGGCCTTCAGCAGCTGCTCCCTGACCTTCATCATCCGGTGGTAAAGCTGCAGGTTGAGGCTCAGCAGGAGGCTTCGGACTCTGGTCCACATGCTGGGCTCGTCCTCGTCCTCGTCTTCGTCCTCGTACTCCTGAACTCTCATCTCCCACTGCTGACCTGAAGCAGCAGGACACGGTTCAGATTCATGAGGAGCAGAGGAGGTGAGGCGTTTCTGCATATTTTCTCTGACAATTTTTTTCATTCCTTTTAGAGTCGGACCACAGCAAGCTTTTAAACACACAAACACCTTCAACTGATGGAGGACATCGATGAGTCAAAGATTTCTGTCTGAGCTCATTTTATTCTGACAGACCTGAGGGTTGTTTGTAAAGGAAGTCATTTCCTGTACAAATTGTTAAGTCCTCTGAGGAGAATCTCTAATTTGAGACACTGGGCTTCACAGATAAAACTGACTTGACCCCAGTTACCAAGACAACATTTCTGATTTTATTCTCAAAGTCTTGACACCAGTTACCCAGATGTTTTAGATTTTACTTTGAAAGGTTTGATGCCAGTTACCCAGATGTTTCAGATTTTATCCTGAAAGGCTTAACCCCAGTTACCCAGATGTTTCAGATTTTACTCTGAAGAGGCTTGACCCCAGGTACCTGGATGTCTCAGATTTTATTCTGAGGGGGCTCAACGCCAGTTACCCGGCCGTTTCAGATTTTGTTCTCAAAAGCCTGATCCCAGTTACCCGTATGGTTCAGATTTTATTCTGAAGGGCTTAACACGTTACCCAGACTTTTCAGATTTTATTCTGACAGGCTTAACCCCAGTTACCCAGATGTTTCAGATTTTACTCTGAAGAGGCTTGACCCCAGTTACCTGGATGTCTCAGATTTTATTCTGAAGGGCTTAATGTCAGGTACTCGGATGTTTCAGATTTTATTCTGAAAAGCCTGACCCCAGTTACCCAGAATGCCCCTGTACTCACGCAGTGTGGGTGGGAGGGGCATGTAGTAGGCGGTGGCGTCCTCCAGGCGGCTCAGGGCGTCGTCCAGGCCGGACATGGCGGCTCGGCCCACCTGAGTGTCCTGCAGCTGCTGGACGGCGGTCACAGCGGCGTCGGACAGTCTCTCCAGCTGATCCAGGACGCCGTCCAGACCGTCGGCCACCCAAAGCTGCAAGTCGTCCATCGTCAGGAGGAAGGCGTCTCTCAGGTGTCCCATCACCTGAGAAACAACACCTGCTTCAGTCTGAGCCTGTTTTCTCTGAACCGACAGGTTCACTGGATTTACGTCATCGTGTTTGAGATGTCATCATTTTTATTGGTTATATCGTTAAGAGAGAAAAATACAAACTTTCAATTTATCAACTGAATACATGAAATGTAAATGTGTGTAACAGTGAAATCAGTCATGATGATGACAATTTATATTTCTGTTTTTTCTGTCCTCAGGGGCCACCGTAGGTCAGTTATTATTCATAAACAAAGATATATGATAAAAGAGGAGCAGCACATTGAGTTTACTGTCTGCAGAGCTTCAGTAAGTATTATTACGATGATGATGATTATTATTATCATTATTGTCATTTTTTTTAATTACCATGTGGAGTGGATGAAGTTAACAAACCTCGTCTGTTGATTGGTTCAGGATGGGGAAGTTCTTCTCCAGACGCTCCAGACCAACAAGAGCAAAACTGTTGGCTACTTCAACTGGAGAGAGAGCCACAGTAAAGTTTTACAGGTACTAGCTTCAGCAGTACTGTCAGTAGTATCTAGCAGATTCAAATTTGAACTTAAAATGAAATATTCTGATAAATGAACCTGAAGGAGAAACAGGTGCCAAAGCTTCTTTCTGAAAATTAGCAGTAGCAGTAGTATCAGTAGTATTTTATGTGTACTCTGGGGCTCCAGGCTCTAGAGGAGTCTGTCAGTAGTAGTAGTACCAGTAGTACAGTAGTATCAGTAGTATTTTTATGCGTACTCTGGGGCTCCAGGCTCTAGAGGAGTCTGTCAGTAGTAGTACCAGTAGTACAGTAGTATCAGTAGTATTTTATGTGTACTCTGGGGCTCCAGGCTCTAGAGGAGTCTGTCAGTAGTAGTACCAGTAGTACAGTAGTATCAGTAGTATTTTATGTGTACTCTGGGGCTCCAGGCTCTAGAGGAGTCTGTCAGTAGTAGTACCAGTAGTACAGTAGTATCAGTAGTATTTTTATGCGTACTCTGGGGCTCCAGGCTCTAGAGGAGTCTGTCAGTAGTAGTACCAGTAGTACAGTAGTATCAGTAGTATTTTATGTGTACTCTGGGGCTCCAGGCTCTAGAGGAGTCTGTCAGTAGTAGTACCAGTAGTACAGTAGTATCAGTAGTATTTAATGTGTACTCTGGGGCTCCAGGCTCTAGAGGAGTCTGTCAGTAGTAGTACCAGTAGTACAGTAGTATCAGTAGTATTTTTATGTGTACTCTGGGGCTCCAGGCTCTAGAGGAGTCTGTCAGTAGTAGTAGTACCAGTAGTACAGTAGTATCAGTAGTATTTTTATGTGTACTCTGGGGCTCCAGGCTCTAGAGGAGTCTGTCAGTAGTAGTACCAGTAGTACAGTAGTATCAGTAGTATTTTTATGTGTACTCTGGGGCTCCAGGCTCTAGAGGAGTCTGTCAGTAGTAGTACCAGTAGTACAGTAGTATCAGTAGTATTTTATGTGTACTCTGGGGCTCCAGGCTCTAGAGGAGTCTGTCAGTAGTAGTACCAGTAGTACAGTAGTATCAGTAGTATTTTTATGTGTACTCTGGGGCTCCAGGCTCTAGAGGAGTCTGTCAGTAGTAGTACCAGTAGTACAGTAGTAGTAGTTTTATTCTTACACTGGGTCTCCAGGCTCTAGAGGAGTCTGTCAGTAGTAGTACCAGTAGTACAGTAGTATCAGTAGTATTTTATGTGTACTCTGGGGCTCCAGGCTCTAGAGGAGTCTGTCAGTAGTAGTACCAGTAGTACAGTAGTATTTTTATGCGTACTCTGGGGCTCCAGGCTCTAGAGGAGTCTGTCAGTAGTAGTACCAGTAGTACTTTAGTATCAGTAGTATTTTATGTGTACTCTGGGGCTCCAGGCTCTAGAGGAGTCTGTCAGTAGTAGTACCAGTAGTACTTTAGTATCAGTAGTATTTTTATGCGTACTCTGGGGCTCCAGGCTCTAGAGGAGTCTGTCAGTAGTAGTACCAGTAGTACAGTAGTATCAGTAGTATTTTTATGCGTACTCTGGGGCTCCAGGCTCTAGAGGAGTCTGTCAGTAGTAGTACCAGTAGTACAGTAGTATCAGTAGTATTTTATGTGTACTCTGGGGCTCCAGGCTCTAGAGGAATCTGTCAGTAGTAGTACCAGTAGTACTTTAGTATCAGTAGTATTTTTATGCGTACTCTGGGGCTCCAGGCTCTAGAGGAGTCTGTCAGTAGTAGTACCAGTAGTACAGTAGTATCAGTAGTATTTTATGTGTACTCTGGGGCTCCAGGCTCTAGAGGAGTCTGTCAGTAGTAGTACCAGTAGTACAGTAGTATCAGTAGTATTTTTATGCGTACTCTGGGGCTCCAGGCTCTAGAGGAGTCTGTCAGTAGTAGTAGTACCAGTAGTACAGTAGTATCAGTAGTATTTTTATGCGTACTCTGGGGCTCCAGGCTCTAGAGGAGTCTGTCAGTAGTAGTACCAGTAGTACAGTAGTATCAGTAGTATTTTATGCGTACTCTGGGGCTCCAGACTCTAGAGGAGTCTGTCAGTAGTAGTACCAGTAGTACTGTAGTATCAGTAGTATTTTTATGCGTACTCTGGGGCTCCAGGCTCTAAAGAAGTCTGTCAGTAGTAGTAGTACCAGTAGTACAGTAGTATCAGTAGTATTTTTATGCGTACTCTGGGGCTCCAGGCTCTAGAGGAGTCTGTCAGTAGTAGTACCAGTAGTACAGTAGTATTTTATGCGTACTCTGGGGCTCCAGACTCTAGAGGAGTCTGTCAGTAGTAGTACCAGTAGTACTGTAGTATCAGTAGTATTTTTATGCGTACTCTGGGGCTCCAGGCTCTAAAGAAGTCTGTCAGTAGTAGTAGTACCAGTAGTACAGTAGTATCAGTAGTATTTTTATGTGTACTCTGGGGCTCCAGGCTCTAGAGGAGTCTGTCAGTAGTAGTACCAGTAGTACAGTAGTATCAGTAGTATTTTTATGCGTACTCTGGGGCTCCAGGCTCTAGAGGAGTCTGTCAGTAGTAGTACCAGTAGTACAGTAGTATCAGTAGTATTTTATGTGTACTCTGGGGCTCCAGGCTCTAGAGGAGTCTGTCAGTAGTAGTACCAGTAGTACAGTAGTATCAGTAGTATTTTATGTGTACTCTGGGGCTCCAGGCTCTAGAGGAGTCTGTCAGTAGTAGTACCAGTAGTACAGTAGTATCAGTAGTATTTATATGCTAACTCTGGGGCTCCAGGATCTAGAGGAGTCTGTCAGTAGTAGTACCAGTAGTACAGTAGTATCAGTAGTATTTTATGTGTACTCTGGGGCTCCAGGCTCTAGAGGAGTCTGTCAGTAGTAGTACCAGTAGTACAGTAGTATCAGTAGTATTTAATGTGTACTCTGGGGCTCCAGGCTCTAGAGGAGTCTGTCAGTAGTAGTACCAGTAGTACAGTAGTATCAGTAGTATTTTTATGTGTACTCTGGGGCTCCAGGCTCTAGAGGAGTCTGTCAGTAGTAGTAGTACCAGTAGTACAGTAGTATCAGTAGTATTTTTATGTGTACTCTGGGGCTCCAGGCTCTAGAGGAGTCTGTCAGTAGTAGTACCAGTAGTACAGTAGTATCAGTAGTATTTTTATGTGTACTCTGGGGCTCCAGGCTCTAGAGGAGTCTGTCAGTAGTAGTACCAGTAGTACAGTAGTATCAGTAGTATTTTATGTGTACTCTGGGGCTCCAGGCTCTAGAGGAGTCTGTCAGTAGTAGTACCAGTAGTACAGTAGTATCAGTAGTATTTTTATGTGTACTCTGGGGCTCCAGGCTCTAGAGGAGTCTGTCAGTAGTAGTACCAGTAGTACAGTAGTATCAGTAGTATTTTTATGCGTACTCTGGGGCTCCAGGCTCTAGAGGAGTCTGTCAGTAGTAGTACCAGTAGTACAGTAGTATCAGTAGTATTTTATGTGTACTCTGGGGCTCCAGGCTCTAGAGGAGTCTGTCAGTAGTAGTACCAGTAGTACAGTAGTATCAGTAGTATTTTTATGCGTACTCTGGGGCTCCAGGCTCTAGAGGAGTCTGTCAGTAGTAGTACCAGTAGTACTTTAGTATCAGTAGTATTTTTATGCGTACTCTGGGGCTCCAGGCTCTAGAGGAGTCTGTCAGTAGTAGTACCAGTAGTACTTTAGTATCAGTAGTATTTTTATGCGTACTCTGGGGCTCCAGACTCTAGAGGAGTCTGTCAGTAGTAGTACCAGTAGTACAGTAGTATCAGTAGTATTTTTATGCGTACTCTGGGGCTCCAGGCTCTAGAGGAGTCTGTCAGTAGTAGTACCAGTAGTACAGTAGTATCAGTAGTATTTTATGTGTACTCTGGGGCTCCAGGCTCTAGAGGAATCTGTCAGTAGTAGTACCAGTAGTACTTTAGTATCAGTAGTATTTTTATGCGTACTCTGGGGCTCCAGGCTCTAGAGGAGTCTGTCAGTAGTAGTACCAGTAGTACAGTAGTATCAGTAGTATTTTATGTGTACTCTGGGGCTCCAGGCTCTAGAGGAGTCTGTCAGTAGTAGTACCAGTAGTACAGTAGTATCAGTAGTATTTTTATGCGTACTCTGGGGCTCCAGGCTCTAGAGGAGTCTGTCAGTAGTAGTAGTACCAGTAGTACAGTAGTATCAGTAGTATTTTTATGCGTACTCTGGGGCTCCAGGCTCTAGAGGAGTCTGTCAGTAGTAGTACCAGTAGTACAGTAGTATCAGTAGTATTTTATGCGTACTCTGGGGCTCCAGACTCTAGAGGAGTCTGTCAGTAGTAGTACCAGTAGTACTGTAGTATCAGTAGTATTTTTATGCGTACTCTGGGGCTCCAGGCTCTAAAGAAGTCTGTCAGTAGTAGTAGTACCAGTAGTACAGTAGTATCAGTAGTATTTTTATGCGTACTCTGGGGCTCCAGGCTCTAGAGGAGTCTGTCAGTAGTAGTACCAGTAGTACAGTAGTATCAGTAGTATTTTATGCGTACTCTGGGGCTCCAGACTCTAGAGGAGTCTGTCAGTAGTAGTACCAGTAGTACTGTAGTATCAGTAGTATTTTTATGCGTACTCTGGGGCTCCAGGCTCTAAAGAAGTCTGTCAGTAGTAGTAGTACCAGTAGTACAGTAGTATCAGTAGTATTTTTATGCGTACTCTGGGGCTCCAGGCTCTAGAGGAGTCTGTCAGTAGTAGTACCAGTACTACAGTAGTATCAGTAGTATTTTATGTGTACTCTGGGGCTCCAGGCTCTAGAGGAGTCTGTCAGTAGTAGTACCAGTAGTACAGTAGTATCAGTAGTATTTTATGTGTACTCTGGGGCTCCAGGCTCTAGAGGAGTCTGTCAGTAGTAGTACCAGTAGTACAGTAGTATCAGTAGTATTTTTATGCGTACTCTGGGGCTCCAGGCTCTAGAGAAGTCTGTCAGTAGTAGTACCAGTAGTACAGTAGTATCAGTAGTATTTTTATGCGTACTCTGGGGCTCCAGGCTCTAGAGGAGTCTGTCAGTAGTAGTAGTACCAGTAGTACAGTAGTATCAGTAGTATTTTATGTGTACTCTGGGGCTCCAGGCTCTAGAGAAGTCTGTCAGTAGTAGTAGTACCAGTAGTACAGTAGTATCAGTAGTATTTTTATGCGTACTCTGGGGCTCCAGGCTCTAGAGGAGTCTGTCAGTAGTAGTACCAGTAGTACAGTAGTATCAGTAGTATTTTATGTGTACTCTGGGGCTCCAGGCTCTAGAGGAGTCTGTCAGTAGTAGTACCAGTAGTACAGTAGTATCAGTAGTATTTTTATGCGTACTCTGGGGCTCCAGGCTCTAGAGGAGTCTGTCAGTAGTAGTACCAGTAGTACAGTAGTATCAGTAGTATTTTTATGTGTACTCTGGGGCTCCAGGCTCTAGAGGAGTCTGTCAGTAGTAGTACCAGTAGTACAGTAGTATCAGTAGTATTTTTATGCGTACTCTGGGGCTCCAGGCTCTAGAGGAGTCTGTCAGTAGTAGTACCAGTAGTACAGTAGTATCAGTAGTATTTTTATGCGTACTCTGGGGCTCCAGGCTCTAGAGGAGTCTGTCAGTAGTAGTACCAGTAGTACAGTAGTATCAGTAGTATTTTTATGCGTACTCTGGGGCTCCAGGCTCTAGAGGAGTCTGTCAGTAGTAGTACCAGTAGTACAGTAGTATCAGTAGTATTTTTATGCGTACTCTGGGGCTCCAGGCTCTAGAGGAGTCTGTCAGTAGTAGTACCAGTAGTACAGTAGTATCAGTAGTATTTTTATGTGTACTCTGGGGCTCCAGGCTCTAGAGGAGTCTGTCAGTAGTAGTACCAGTAGTACAGTAGTATCAGTAGTATTTTTATGCGTACTCTGGGGCTCCAGGCTCTGGAGGAGGGGCGTGGCTCTCGTCATGGCAACGCTGGAGACGCTGCGGACACCAACCTCGGCCACGCCTCCCATCAGGCGCAGCAGAGGGTAGCGACCTTTGACCTCCGAGTATGCTGATGTCATCGACTGTAGCGCCGAACGAACCAGAGGAAGACTGGAAGCTCTGAGGACGACATTGGTCTGAAACAGGAAGAGGAAGGAAGACGTGAGGGGGTGGAGGAATGACGGACATGAGAAAAAAAGAATAAATGAGAATAAAGAAATGGAATAAAGAGTGGTAGAATGAAGGCTGTGCTTGGGTCACCTCATGATATTGACGCTGCGACATTTCTTCACTATATCTGAGGAGAGAAACATGAGGAAGTCAGCTGCTGCTGCTGCTGAGCCACAAAGACCACAGGGTTCATCATGAAAACCATCCTTTATCCTCCATTTATTCCACCAGAGATAAAGACCATCCTTTATCCTCCATTTATTCCACCAGAGATAAAGACCATCCTTTATCCTCCATTTATTCCACCAGAGATAAAGACCATCCTTTATCCTCCATTTATTCCACCAGAGAGGAAACCACACAGAGCTGCTCTCAGATCAGCAGCTGACAGCATGTTATTAACAAGATCCAATCAATAATTATTTGAACTTGAGAGCAGGAACAAATATCTGCATTTTAAAATAAAAAAAATCTGATAAATAGGTCTGAAAGAGAAACAGGTGATCATCAATATTTCTTTTTTTTTAACATCTGGAGACTTTTGACATGATGCAAATATACACAGCAAAAAAAAATAGACAAATTCTCCTACAATTAAAAAAAAAAAAAAAATGAATCCATCAGAGTTGCAACAACAAACACATTCAATCAATTAGTTAAATTAATTGCCAACTTTGTTGATCAACAGGTTTGAGTCATTTTTTAAGATTTTTAAATTCACCATTTTATAAACCAAACAACTGACTGATTAATTGTTATTAACATGACAAGAAAACATGAGACGATTTATAATAATAACAATAAGAATGTTATTGTTGTCATTATTTTTATTATCTATTCTATATTCTATTTCTATTATTATATTTTTTTCCTTTGCACTACTGCTAAAGTACGCTGTATAAAAAAATCCAGAAACTTCCAGAGATTAAAGCCACACCCAAAAGGTTGCTGGGAAAAAGCCTCACTGCTGAAAAAAATAAAAATAAATAATAATAACTGAAGGGTCAATCAAACAATTTGGATTAATTATCATTATTATTATTATTACTTTAAAGGACATTTATGACCATTTAACCAGGACTGGAAAAAACAGAACTTTCTAAATTTGAAATATTTGATATTTTCCATCTTTTCTTTTTGAAGCTGGATCATTTTCAGATGGTGAAACACATTTTAAATCTCACTCTTTAAACTCAGAAATAATCAGCAGACTATTTTCTACAGTTCCTATCAAAGATGTTCAGTTAATACTAATAATGATGAACAATCATTATAGATATCATATATCTGATATTAAAGTCTATATTGAAGGGATTTCTCTGCACAGATCAGTGATTAGTGAGGAATAAAAACAGTCTCACCCCATCAGAGAAGCTCAATCGTTGATGAAGAAGCTCAACAAGACGAAGACGAAGACTCTGACTGGTCGACGCTCATAAAAGTCGCTGCGTTTTGTTTTTTTTTTAAGCTTGATGTCATTGTTCTGATTGGACGTCGAGCTCTGTGATGTCACTGATGACGGAAGGACGAGGTGTCTGCTGTTTGCGTGAAACCGATGGATTATCAGAGGCTGAATGAAGTCATTTAGGAGAGAAACCAAATCTGATCAGAAGTCATCGTTCATTAGTGAATATTCCATTGCAGTGACGTCTCTGGCTGACCTGAGAGCTGCTCTACTGACAGCATGGATTCATTTCATGGTTTGATTTACCTAAAAGTGTTTGTCACTGCTGAACATTAATATTAATCTGTTTATTCCTCTGAGAGGACAGACTGATTTTAAAGTGTTTAAAGGGTCCCCTCTGCAAAAGTTGACCCACTGAAATCCCATTAAATCCACATTTGAAGAGTTTGACAGGAAATGTTAAATCTGTTTCCATTTCCTGCCAGCACTGATTAGACACACTGGTTTCATAATTTTCTTTACGGACAAAGAACTTCTTTTGTGCTGGAAACTGAATTCCTGTTTGAGCTAGCAGCTACAAGCTAAGCTGATGCTAGTGCAGCTAATCAGATGGATGCTAATGGCTAACAGGCTAAAGCTAGTCTCCACAGATCTCAGACATAATGGAGCATTACTTTTCTTTGTTACCGCACATTTCATCTCTTTTAAAGGTGACGACGACCTCCAGACCATAATAGTGTTGTACAGTCATATTTCTGAGCTGCTGAGTCTCAGGTAGCAGGAAAAAAGTAAGGAAGTAAAGTAACTTCCTTTGTTTTTTATTTAATAATCAGCAGTGGAGCAGCAGTTCAGTGTCTGGCTCAGAGACACTTAGGACAGCAGGAGGGTAATTAAATTTGGGTAATAATTGTTTTGCATTGTTAAACGTCATAGCAGCATTGTGTGTGTGATATGAACAGAATATTACATTATTATGGCAGAGTTTAACACACTGACCGTCTCTCTGCTTCATCTCCTGGATCCTCTCAGATTCATTTTTGGAAGTTTGTCTGCTTCTAATGGGGATCGCTCGACTTTCAACCTGAGAAGAAATTAGCTATGTCATGATATACAATTTTGTCCATATCGCACAGCACCACTCTGACATGAAGTATAAAGTTGCAGAAAACAAGTCAAGTACCTCATAACTGTACATCAGAATAGCACTTGAGCTTAAATATACTTCCCATTGCTGGTCTTATAAGTGTTTTCAGAGTGTTTTTAAACAATGACTGGTCAATATCTGCTCATATGGCTCATTGACGATTAGTAAAGTGATTCTACTGCAAATAAAAAAAATGATCGTGGTGAATTTGATGGATTCAGGTTTGTTTGTTCACCACATGTTCACTGTTAAAAAAAGAAAATATTCAGACTCATCTCCTCAATAATGTGGTGATCATTATGTTAAACATTTGCTGGAAGGTTTCCTAGAAACAAATTCCAAGAAATCCCCAAAAAGGCCAACAGTCCGATCATGTGTTGATGATTATCTTCAGTATTGATTATTAATGAATCAATTCATCATGTTTGTCAGACAAGAGACCAGCTGCTGTTAAAAACTGACTCTAGAGATCAGACTCGTTTTTAAACCAGCTTATAATTCCTATTATTATATTTACTTTTCTGTGTAAACACACACGTTGTTCTCAGAGCAGGGAGTGTTTCCTGTTAATGAGCCGGAGGACAGGGAGGGACGGGGACACCAGTCTGGATCATGAAGGGATCAGTGTCTGGCTTCATGTGACTGAGGAGGGTCACAGATTCTGGTTTAACACGCTGGATTTAGAAGATCAGCCTCACTGAGATGATTCGTCACTGACTGACACATTAATATTTAGCTATGAAACACTCCTTCATGTTCTGTAGCTAACCCTCTGTAGCTAACCCTCTGTAGCTAACCCTCTGTAGCTATCCTTCTGTAGCTAACCCTCTGTAGCTATCCTTCTGTAGCTAACCCTCTGTAGCTAATCCTCTGTAGCTAACCATCTATAGCTAATCCTCTGTAGCTAACCATCTATAGCTAATCCTCTGTAGCTAACCCTCTGTAGCTATCCTTCTGTAGCTAATCCTCTGTAGCTAACCATCTATAGCTAATCCTCTGTAGCTAATCCTCTGTAGCTAATCCTCTGTAGCTATCCTTCTGTAGCTATCCTTCTGTAGCTAACCCTCTGTAGCTATCCTTCTGTAGCTAATCCTCTGTAGCTAACCCTCTGTAGCTAACCCTCTGTAGCTATCCTTCTGTAGCTATCCTTCTGTAGCTAACCATCTGTAGCTAACCATCTGTAGCTATCCTTCTGTAGCTATCCTTCTGTAGCTAACTATCTGTAGCTATCCTTCTGTAGCTATCCTTCTGTAGCTAACCCTCTGTAGCTATCCTTCTGTAGCTAATCCTCTGTAGCTAACCCTCTGTAGCTAATCCTCTGTAGCTAACCATCTGTAGCTAACCATCTGTAGCTATCCTTCTGTAGCTATCCTTCTGTAGCTAACTATCTGTAGTGACAGCGACACTAGCAGACTGGATCGGATCATCCAGAAGGCTGGCTCTGTTCAGGGTTTGAAACTGTGGTGGAGAGAATGATGCTCAATAAACTGCTCTGCATCAGGGACAATGAGGAGCATCCTCTCTGTTAGACTGTTACAGATACAGGAAACATTTTGTGCCACTTCATCCTGATGTGATTACGTGTTAGACATCTAGAGTTCAGTACACTTTTATTTGCACTATTAACATTTTACAATTGGTTATAATTATCTGTATATACATTTTTCTTTTATATTGCTCTTCTAATATTTTATATTGTAATTAGTAATAGTTTTTTTTTCTGTTTTTCATATTGTTTCTTGCTACAAAATAATTTCCCAGGTTGGGATCAATAAAGTAATTCTATTCTATTCTATAGCTAACCCCTGCAGCTAATTCTGTGTAGCTAACCCCTTTTAGCTAACTCTCTGTTTCTAACTATCTGTAGCTAACTCTGTCTGGCTAAATTTTTGAAGCTAACTCTCTGTAACTAACCCCCTCAAGCTAACTCTCTGTAACTAACCCCCTCAAGCTAACTCTCTGTAACTAACCCTCTGTCGCTAACATTCTGCAGCTAACTGTGTAGCTCTCTCTGTAGCTAACCCTGTCTAGCTAAATGCCCGTAGATAACTCTGTGTAGCTAACTCTGTCGCTGGCTCACTGTAGCTAACAAACTCCCAGGTTGTAACAAATCTTCCAGCTGATGGAACACACGAGAAACACCTGAAACTACAACCAAAAAACAGTGGATGAACTGACATTAAATTAAACCCACCTGTTGGTCGCCATCTTTGAAGCTTCACAGATTCTTCCATCTTCAACAAACTCCAGTCAAACCCACAAAGAACAAACATGGCGACCGTTGAAAGTCATTCACTTTACCTCTATCATATAATAGAATACAATTTATATTCCTCTGTGACTGAATAAAGTCATCATTTGCAGTTTTTATTTTTATCATTTACAAGTAACCGGGACATTTTGCGTTCGTCTGACGTCACTTCATGTGAGCATACGTTTAGTTATTTCCGGGGGCGGGGCTAAGGACAAAAAACGTTATCATTAGCATGAAAATAAAATGATAATGTTCAGTGTTTTCTTAAGTCAAATATTATGTTTAATATTAATATTTTACTTACTGGTACTTGTTAGTATTACTCTTCATCTTCACACTTTACTGCAGTAAAAGTACTAATACCACAGTGTAGAAATACTTATGAAACTTCTGTAAAAGCGCAGAATCACTAGCAACAAAATATTCTTAAAGTAGTAACAGTATGGAATCTGCAGAATAATCCCTGAATGTGTTCATCATTCAGCTGGAGAATGTGCAGTTCATTTTAATATTAACATGCTGCCGTTAGTTTAATCTACAATAATATGTCAAGGTTTATTAGTTAATAATTTGGTTTTAAATATCCGTAAAGTCACAAAACACAGTTGATAATAAAAATAATTGTTGTGCTGTAAAAAGAACAATATCTAACGCTGAGATGTGGTGAAGTATTAAGTAGCAGAAAACAGAAATACTCAACTACCTCATAACTGTAAATCTGAATAATATTGAGTAAATGCATTATGTTTATAAATGTCTTAGGATTCACTGAATTTAGTGTTGTATTAATTATAATAAATACAAAGTTGGGCCATATTTCTAGTTATTTTATCATTACATATTATTAGTTGAAATGCACTAAATTAACAGTATTTACATATTTGATTCTCCTGGACAGAAAAAAAAACAATATAAAAACAGAATAATTCTTGAAAACAGATGAGACGTCTGACGAGGCGTTCATGGCTAACTCGTTTATTTTTTTTAATTATTTGCACGTCCAATCAGTGTCAACAAACCTAACACAGAGGTTAGCATCCGGGTCTACAGCAGGGGGCGCTCAAACACACTAAAGCTCTGAGGACATCAGACAGGAAGGAGACCAGCGAACATCTTCACATCTGTACACATCTGTAGCCGGCTGGAGCTTCCTCAACACCTTGTTCACGTTAACGAGCTGCTCAGGTGGCCTGAAGAGCAGCTTCAGGCTGCAGCAGCGCCACCAGCTGGCAGGTTAAAGAGGACGAGCAGAGAAGAAGCACAGGGAGGCTGAGGCTGCAGGAGACGCTTCAGACGCTCAACATCAGAACATGTACAGAAAGTTTCTGAGGGGAGTTTAGCTTGGGAGCTTTGGAGATTTTGCACAACTGAAATCTAAAAATGATACCCTTTAATAGTGGACATGTTTGGAGGGAAACACACATAGACAGCAGTGCTGGGGCATGTTTTGATCTTTGAATGGTAACATGTAAAGATTATTATTATTATTATTATTATCCAGCATTAGCAGCAGGCTGCCTGGAGCATAAGTCTTTTATTTATTTTTCTTACTGTTCAATGAAAGTTCCACAACAATATTCAACACTGAGGACATTTTTTTTTAAATTTAATCATTTTGACTATAAATAGTATTTTTTTTTAATTTCGGATCATCAGCTTTTATAATGTGTCTACAATAAATTGAGTTCCCACTGATGGCTTTACACCTGGTGTCCACTGGGGAGGGTCAGTGTTCACATTAAACCAATGTTGTTGCCAGTTCAGTGATAAATTAATTCAACAGAAAATATTAATGATAAATAAATATTTTGTCATTATGATAACGACTGAAAAAAATATTCATACAGAATTTTATGGCAATTTTTGATGCCATTTCTTAAGTTAAATTGTTGATTTTTTATATTTTATTATAATTTTTTACAGTTATGTCTTCTTGTGATGGTAAATGTTTGTTTCTGTCTAACAGTCGGAGCACATTTAACCATTATTTACATTTTATAATTGTTGTTTCTTGCGAAAAGTTTCCACCAGAATATTCCGTTAATTTTGTAAAACTACTCAGGATGTGGAAAAAAGAGCCGTCTGGGTTCATCAGAGCAACACCAAGTCCAGTGAAGACTTAAGCATCCACATATCTGTGACACTGAGTCCAGACGTTAACAGGTCTGGATCCGCCTCCACAGCTGCTTCCTGTTTCCTGCAGAGGGTTTAGTAAATTAAATATTATTCATGTTACAAACAAGTATTTTACATTGTCTCTCAGTCTGTTTAACATCAGCATCTACAGTCGTCTTCAGTCAGGAGATCTTAACCTCTGAGTGTAAATCCACAGGAAGAGAGTCCAGGACCTTCAGGACCCACAGGACCTCCAGGGATCCTCAGGTCCTTCAGGACCTCCAGGGATCCTCAGGTCCTCCAGGACCTCCAGGGATCCTCAGGTCCTTCAGGACTTCCAGGGATCCTCAGGTCCTCCAGGACCTCCAGGGATCCTCAGGTCCTCCAGGACCTCCAGGGATCCTCAGGTCCTTCAGGACCTCCAGGGATCCTCAGGTCCTCCAGGACCTCCAGGGATCCTCAGGTCCTTCAGGACTTCCAGGGATCCTCAGATCCTCCAGGACCTCCAGGGATCCTCAGGTCCTCCAGGACCTCCAGGGATCCTCAGGTCCTTCAGGACCTCCAGGGATCCTCAGGTCCTCCAGGACCTCCAGGGATCCTCAGGTCCTTCAGGACCTCCAGGGATCCTCAGGTCCTCCAGGACCAGGGTTCAGTCTGCAGGACCGATGAAGCAGGGATCATGCTGCAGACTAAATCAACTGCTATAAAATGTGTCCTGATGTGTTGGAGGGCTGTAGCGGCTTCTTATGGGGTCCTCCTGAGGAGTACTTCTACTTGTTTATACTAGTTAAATGCAGTATTAGTGAGTATTTACGTTGGCATCATCCTCCTATCAATCAGTCAGTGTGATGTCAGCAGTTCTTCATTTGAGGAGGTTTATTTTTTGTTTTGTTTTATTTTTTCTCTTCGGACAGACATGCAATGAACTGCATGACAACAACAGCAAGAGGGGAATCTTTATATTATTATTATTTTCTTTTTTTTTTTAAATCATATTTTGACATTCCTTCTTCCCCCCGTCGACACACATGGACAGCCAGGAGACATGAGGACAGTCTGAGGGATGGGAGTCATTTTAAAAACAGCGTTTTTCTTTTCTTTTAAGAACTGCAGGATGTTTCTGAGACTGGATGTCATGGAGGGAGGGACCCGTTCACACCTGGATCAACCAGCGTCCAGGTGAGCCCATCACAGGTGGAGTCAAGCTCAACGTACAGCACAAAGTTTCAGAAACGCTGCTGTTTCATTTACAACAGGGATATCATGCATCAGAAAGCTAACGCTAATGACGCTAACATCAAACAAAGCTCCATACTTTCCTTTCAGGTGCAGAGAAACAAAAAGGCACTGGATGGATATGTAGCGCTGCTCCTGACTGTACAGGTGGCGCTAACGCAGCGCTGCTAAGATGTCTAAGAGGTGTCGTTATAATCAGGACTGTTGGTTCAAAGATTTTTGTGTGACGTTTTTGATGCAGCTTTTAAAGTTCAACTGTTTTTCTATTTTAAAAAGATAATTCTGATGGTGCGTTTGTTTCTATCTAACAGCCGGAGCACATTAAAGCGTCTTACTTATATTTTATTACTGTTGTTCCTTCCTTTAAATGGTTCAGTTTGTCAGGGTTAAAACATCTGGAGCTGTTCCAGGATCAGATCCAGTCTGAACTGGTTTCAATGTACCAGGAAAAACGAACAGTGCTGTTTTAATGTTGCTGAAACGTTATCTCTATCATCAGAAGGCCTGGTTTGATCAGCAGGTGTGAACGGGGTCAGTGAGCTATGTGTGTGTGTGTGTGTGTGTGTGTGTGTGTGTGTGCTGTACACTGAGTCTTTCTATCCCAGTGGGGTCACTGGTGAAGTCCCAGCTGTTCGGTGGTGTCGGCTGGTTTCCCTCCTCCCTCAGTACTCGCTCAGGTTGTGCCATTTGGAAATCTGCCGGCGGGGGTTTTCGCAGACCTCCCTCCAGTGGGAGGCGCCGGAGGAGGCCGGGCTGTGGAGGCCCAGCATCAGACGGCCCAGCACCTCGTTCTTGGTGGTCCGGTCGAAGTCGACCACCAGGAACTCCACAGAGATCTCTGGCAGCAGCTCGGGCGGGATGTCGTAGATGAAGGACTCGTTGAAGACCGGGTTCAGCGTGCACTTCTTCACATGGGTCTTCTTCTTGGCGATGCGCTTACGTCCGTAGAAGACGTTCACCTTCACATATGGATCTGAGGAGGAAACCAAGACCAAACGATGGTGGTGAAAACTAGAATAAAGCAACAGATCATCTGCAGATTATCTGAAAAATGTCTGACACGTCCTGCAGGAGACAGTTTAATATCATATAAGCAATATTCACATTTGAAGTGCCATGTTTCTGTACAGCTGTAGTGAACATACATTCAATTTCAATAAATCACTCTTTGAAAACAGAAAAGCTTTTTTTTTTGGTTGCGTTTCATGTGAAGGTTGCTGGTTCAAATCCTGCCAGAGGAGCACTGTGGTCCTGGCTTTTAGCTCCAGCCCTCTTTCACTGATATCGATATTTAGCAGGGAAAAAAATCTGATAACTGATTAATCATTATCAATAATATTTTTTCATGATTTCTGCTCTTTAACACTTGCAACAACAATATAAATTGAAGGCATAACTCTTAACTTTTTGTCTACAACTTTAATTTCACAACTTTCAAGAACAAAGACGTGAACTTTGTGAACAAAATAATGTGAAAATTGCAGTAAATCTCTGAATGTTGTGTTTTCCTATTGGCATTAAACGCACCGTCTGAAAAATACCTGCAGCAAATCTCCGGTAAATTTAAGCCCCACAATAACAACATGATTTCTTATTCTTGTGTCTGAGCTGCTGTCAATCAGGAGGTCCAGGAGGTTCAGGTGTTAACGGTAAAGGACACCACCTACTGGCTGACAGGCCGCTGATGTCCATCTTGGGGAGGTGTCGAGCCTTCAGGACAACCACGCTGAGACGATGAGACACCGGCTGGTAGGACAGAGACGCCAGCAGCTCTCCACGAGTCTCACACTGAGGACACAAAAATCAGTAGGGGTCAATCGGTTCACGAATCAGCAGAACCAGAGCCTGTCAGGGGGTCTGGTTCAGGTCTACTTCCTGTCCACAGTCCAGACTAAAACTGAAGCTTAACGACCACTAGAGGACGCTCTGGGGTCATTCACTCATTTTTCTATTCGCTTATTTTATAAATATACATTAACAAAAAAATTATCACCATTAATGTTCATACAGCATTAATAATAACTTTATCTGTTTATGAATACAGACTGATTTGTGTGTGTGTTTTTAATTATTACATTTGATCCTGCTCTTGTCTTTGAATGTAAACACTTTCCATACTTTACTTTGTGTTTTCAGATGAATCAAATGTTTTTATTGTTGCGAATTTCTGTGTTTTTGTTGTTGTTATTCTGTGCTCATTTGTTGTTATTCACTAACAGAAGACAACAGAAACTTATAAATTATTATTATAGTATAATAAGTGTAGTTATTAGTTGTCGTTGTTGTTTTAGTAGTTTTATTGTTGTGACTTACTGTTTTTTATCTGTTGAATTTTTGTTTTAGTTTGGAATTAAATATTTGTTTTTACGTGTGATGTCATGTTTCTACCGTGGTAACTGATACTGGTTAAACAAACAAACGATGCCTCCTCTCTGTTCTGGCTCAGTTCTGAATATAAAATGATGACATCACGTTCAGCCCCAGGTGATGTCACTGCTGCCACAAACAGCTGATCAGCACATTTCAGAGAGAGACAACAACATGATAATTTTAACCTGATAAACACAGAACAACAACAGGAAACAAACAGAGGAGTGTTCTCTCTGAAACACTGTCTTTGTTTGTGCTGAAATCTTATTACATCCACATGTAGAATAATAAAGATAATGAACCACCCAACAATTACTTATGTTATGTCAGATAATAATCAATAATAATACAATATCTGTCCCCTTCCTGATGTTTTATTTGATGCACATTTGTATTTTCTAAATATAAAATGAAGCTGAAAAAATGTGATTGTATGAAAGGAAAATGGGTGAAAACTGTTATATTTATCCTGGATATCTTTGCCTAATATTAAAATCTGTTTCATATTCTTTGACGTTTGATAAATATGCAAAATAAGAATAATAGAATAGAATATGGCAGTAGGCAGCCACAGCACTTCCAATATTATTTTAAATTATATTACTAATTTCGTTGTATGTCATATAATAACAATAAAGGCTTTGATTTGATATTATTCTGATAATATTCTACAAATATACTAATAATATTAGATATTCTAATCCTATTCTATTATCATTCTACTTAATTCTACAAATATTCTAATAAGATCTTATTAATATTCTACTGATAATATTCTAACACTAGTGTCCAGGTGAGTGTTGCTCTCACCTGCATGTTCCTCTTGCTGATCTGCTGGCTCAGGTGGACTCTGCCAGTGCTCGGGTCCACACCCTTCAGTGGCACCACGGCCTCGCCGATGACATCATCACGGGCAAAGCGGTCGAAGCTAAGGACCAGGAAGTGCAGGGTGAGCTCTGGCAGCGAGCTGTAGGCCACGCCGTAGAAGGTGAAGGTCTCATCAAACAGCGGGTCCAGGGTCTTCCTCAGCACCCGGGTCTTGACCCGGTGCTTCTTCTCCGGCAGGATAGTCATCTTCACGTACGGGTCCGAGCTGCCCGCCTGCTCGTCCATGGCGGGGAGGCCGCGGGCACCGACGATGGTCACCACCAGGGCCTTCTTGGGGAAGTTGTAGTCGACGGTGAGGCTGATGGTGCCCAAAGTCGGCTCGGGCTCCGGCTCCGAGGAGGCTGGCGTGAAGGGGGACGCTGTCTTGCTGCTGGTCTGGCTGCTGCTGGCCGAGCTGCTGTCCAGGCAGCAGTAGTCAGCTCGGACCGGCAGTGCCCGCTCCACCCGGGCCAGGCCGTGGACGGGGCCCGGGCCGGCGGGGGGTACCAGGTGGCTCATCTGCAGCTGCCCCGGGACATCCAAGATG
>CM056557.1:27113262-27205762 GCA_029721515.1 Synanceia verrucosa
AGTAGTATTGTCAGTACTATCAGTAGTATTTCATAAGTAGTATTATCAGTAGTAGCATTAGCAGTAGTATCAGTAGAAGTATTAGTAGTATTGTAAGCACTAATAGCAGTAGTATTGTCAGTACTATCAGTAGTATTTCATAAGTAGTATTATCAGTAGTAGCATTAGCAGTAGTATCAGTAGAAGTATTAGTAGTATTGTAAGCACTAATAGCAGTAGTATTGTCAGTACTATCAGTAGTATTTCATAAGTAGTATTATCAGTAGTATCAGTAGTAGTATTATAAGCAGTAGTATCAGTAGAAGTATTAGTAGTATTATTAGCAGTAGTATCAGTAGTCAGTAGCCTTAACTCTTCTCATTTCTGAGTATCTCCCCAGGAAATCCATCTGACACTATGTGGCACCTAAGTGCTAAAGGCTTAAGTTTTATGACTGATAAGATAAACAGATAAGAGCAGTTCCTCCTCTCTGACCCAAGGAACTCCAGGACATACACCAGCAGGAGGACTTTTATTTCCCACATTCCTGCTTTAATCCTGCCAGACACATCCAAAGCTTAATGTGGCCTCTTCCTTTCTCCTGCCTGGAACAGAACATTACATTAAGATTTTAATGGGTAACTATGCTTTCATCTTCAGCTACTGTCATATAAGTATCACTGTGACAATGTCAAACATCAGTCTCCACACAGATCCTCTTCCTTTTCCTCCTTCTGATAAGGACTAAATGTGACATGTGGGATTGGTTGTGGATTAACTCTACAGACACAAAAAAACTCTTCAGCAAAGATCATAAAAAGCCTCAGCTGGTCTGAGTGCTCTCTCTACTTTTCTTCAGTCCTTCAGTCAGTCAAGTTCTGGTCTTCATCCTCTCCACTGCATCTCTGTTCTCCCTCTCCCACATGCTGGGAGGGGGAGGGAAACAATGATGACCCAGAGACAGAGACATGCTGTCCCACCGCAGGCCCAGCGCCTCATGGCATGAAGAGCAACCTCTCCAGAATCTTCAACCTGCTCCAGATTTGACTGAAAGACTCTGAATGCTGCCTCTGAATGGCCTCCTCAGGACCCAGCACCTCATGGCATGAAGAACAGCCTATCCAGACCCTTCCAACTCTGCATCCTGCCTCAAGACCATCTTGTCTCCTCTCTCTGCTCCTTTTCCCTGAAAATGTGATCCAGCTCCTCTGCTCAGGCACAGAGACTATGCTGTGAAGAGGAGAGACAGACAGAGAGAGACTGAGATGGAACCATGTCAACCAGAGATGTTCAGAGACGACCAAAGATGTCCAGAGCTGTCCAGAACTATCCAGAGATGACCAAAGGTTTCCAGAACTCTCCAGAGATGTCAAGAGCTGTCCACAGATGTCCACCGATGCCCAAAAGAGCCACTGGTGAAGTTCAAGCAGAAGTCGCCTGCAGAGATCCAGCAGATCCAGACAGAACCTGCAGCCAGTCTTTACTTCCATCCATCCAGGAACAGTGATATACTGCATATACATCTTACAGATATTAAAGAGTTTGATGATTAGACGCTAAATTAAATGGCCTGAATTTAGGGCTTAATCCAGCAAACTGAATAATATTTAGAAAGATTTCAATAAAACGCTAAACCAATTCTGAATAGTAAATTACTCACAATCTTCTCTGATGCCTCTCAAACGCTCAACTGCTGAACGTCACCAAACCTAAACCAAATTTTGGTAACAGCCTTATACTTAATTTGGTCTAGATAACCACCACTGAATTTAACTGGTCACATTGAATCAATATATCATTCATCCTTTAAACTTTTGTGTAATCATTCCATTTTGGTCACGATGAGTCAATCCCATGTTTTCACCATCAATCTTCCTTTATTCTAATTTTTTTATTTTCTATTTGATGTTTTCTGTTATTAGCCTGGTCACTTAGTTTGTCAAACTAATCATTTATTATTAGTTATTTTCTGTTACAGTAGTAGTCTGATTATAGTTTGTCAAATAAACATCTCATTTATACTTGGTTATTTGATTTGTGTGTGTTTATAAAGCAATTGAATCACTGTACACTAGAAGTATTAGTAGTATTGTCAGCAGTAATAGCAGTAGAAGTATTAGTAGTATTGTCAGCAGTAATAGCAGTAGAAGTATTAGTAGTATTGTCAGCAGTAATAGCAGTAGAAGTATTAGTAGTATTGTCAGCAGTAATAACAGTAGAAGTATTAGTAGTATTGTCAGCAGTAATAACAGTAGAAGTATTAGTAGTATTGTCAGCAGTAATAACAGTAGAAGTATTAGTAGTATTGTCAGCAGTAATAGCAGTAGAAGTATTAGTAGTATTGTCAGCAGTAATAGCAGTAGAAGTATTAGTAGTATTGTCAGCAGTAATAGCAGTAGAAGTATTAGTAGTATTGTCAGCAGTAATAGCAGTAGAAGTATTAGTAGTATTGTCAGCAGTAATAGCAGTAGAGTATTAGTGGTATTGTCAGCAGTAATAACGGTAGAAGTATTAGTGGTATTGTCAGCAGTAATAACAGTAGAAGTATTAGTAGTATTGTCAGCAGTAATGGCAGTAGAGTGTTGGTGGTATTGTCAGCGGTAATGGCGGTAGAGTGTTAGTGGTGTTGTCAGCGGTAATGGCAGTAGAAGTATTAGTGGTGTTGTCAGCAGTAATAGCGGTAGAAGTATTAGTGGTGTTGTCAGCGGTAATGGCAGTGGAGTATTAGTGGTATTGTCAGCGGTGGTAATCGGTAGAAGTGTTAGTAGCATTGTCAGCGGTAATGGCAGTAGAAGTATTAGTGGTATTGTCAGCGGTAATAGCGGTAGAGTATTAGTGGTGTTGTCAGCGGTAATAGCAGTAGAGTATTAGTAGTATTGTCAGCAGTAATAGCAGTAGAAGTATTAGTAGTATTGTCAGCAGTAATAACAGTAGAAGTATTAGTAGTATTGTCAGCAGTAATAGCAGTAGAAGTATTAGTAGTATTGTCAGCAGTAATAGCAGTAGAAGTATTAGTAGTATTGTCAGCAGTAATAACAGTAGAAGTATTAGTAGTATTGTCAGCAGTAATAACAGTAGAAGTATTAGTAGTATTGTCAGCAGTAATAGCAGTAGAAGTATTAGTAGTATTGTCAGCAGTAATAACAGTAGAAGTATTAGTAGTATTGTCAGCAGTAGTATCAGTAGAAGTATTAGTAGTATTGTCAGCAGTAATAGCAGTAGAAGTATTAGTAGTATTGTCAGCAGTAATAGCAGTTGTATTGTCAGTGCCGGGTACAGACATGACGTCACCCCCTAAATCCACCCTGGCAGGCACGCGCAGGGATGAGGCCCACGCGCAGCAGCCGCCCTGTTTGATGTTCTTTAGATTTATCTGAATATTTATCACAACATTTAACGTCTTTCGATAAATCCACTTTAAACACTAGACGCCATTTTCTCTACGTGTTTTTGCTGCTGATGTTTTGTTGCTTTTTGTCAGACAAGATGGCTGATGTTTTTTTAATGTCTGCCAACCTGTCTGCTGTAAAATAATCACTTACTAGACGATGACTGGCAGAAGCAGATACATCCATGAGTTTAACGCCTGATATTAAAAACTTAAACAAAATAACGGGTGTTGGCGTAAAAACGCTTCATCAGCTGGGTGTGTACACAAGCAGTGGGGATGACACGGACATTTTAGGCTGATACACCTGCTGTGTTCACATTAAAATAAAATACAACCCTAATCAAATGAGACTTTTTTTGTATATTGAGCGAGTTATTTCGACGCTCAGCACCAGAGAGGTGAAGCAGAGGGCCTGATTCTCACCGTAGGCGGGTCCTAGCTCGATGATGTCCGCCATTTTGTGGGCTAGTGGCAGGATGCGGTCCTGACGGAGCGGGAAGAAGAGCAGAGAGATGGAGAGGACACCGACTGACTACCGGCTCGCTTCTATTTCACATCCATAGAGAAGCGACAGCAGCAGGTAAAATATCACCGAAAACGGGCCGCTGTTCCCGGATAGAAGGACTTCCTCTGACGGTGACGGAGTCGTCCTCTCGGTGATCCGCTCCGTATGCAGTGATGCTCGCGCTCGGATGCAGGGAGGCTGCGCGGAGGAGCTCGCGATGAGACTGGACAAAGATAGTATATTACTAAAGATGACTCACTCCGCGGAGAACAAGAACAGTGGTGGAATGTTCCATGTTCATGAGCTTTACCTCCACCACATCTCAGAGGAAATTATCGTTCTTTTTTTCTCCTCCACATTTATGTTTGTGATAAGTGTTCCTTCTCCTCCTCCTTCAGCTGAATAAACTCTTTAAAAAGCCTCTTACATCAGCTGGAAAATTCATCGTTTTTGTGACTTTTTTGAGATACAAGGATCCCTCTATTCCACAGCGATCATCTGATCGACCTAAACTAGCCAACAGGATACAAAGGAGTTGTGCTGAAAACATAAAATATATTAAACCATACAGATAATCCATTAAAAAACATAAACTGGTGGGCGGCTGTGAGCACACTGCATCATCTTGTTTTGCACAGTTCATCTTATTAACAACAAGGATCAAGGATCTTCTTGGCAAAAAAGCTGAATTATATTATTTATTTATCCATAAACTCTGAGGCTTTGAAGGCATATTAAATAAACAAAAACAGATATTATTATCTTCATTATTATGAATACATGTCAAAAAAGTCACTCTGTTTAATACCAATGTGTAATATTATAATTATACCTATACCATTTTTTACTTATTTATTTATTCTATCTTTCTTCTTTTCTGTTTTATGTGAGCATCTTTATTCTAGATTACAGCCGTACTGCAGCCAAGCTTCTTTGGTTCCCAGAAATGAGAGCAGAGTGAGACTTCCTCACATCATCCTCCTCCCTGGAGTGGTACTCGCGCGAGTGGACGCCCCGCCCCCCGTACGACGTCACCACAGTGTTAGATAATAAACAGGAAGTGTTCTGATTTGAATTGATACTGCTGAGACTTTTAAATGATTATGATCCTTCTCTCCAGCTCATGACAGACAAGGATCAGCCTCCACAGAGTTTAACAGTTTATTATCAGAGATCCTCCAGCTTCATCTCCTTCACTTTAAAGGTCCCATATCATACACCTTTTTCTGCAATTTTACAAAAGTCTCAGGCATCCAACAATATTGTATTCAAAGTGTATTACCCCAAACTCAGCCCTGGTCCTGACAATCACTGTACTGAGCTCTAGAGGCTAAAGAGGCTAGCATTACTCTGCAGTGCACGGGCAGTAACGTTAATAGCAGTCAGAGTCACATAAATTACAAAAAAGTGTATAACATTAGCTTCAAATGAGCCTTGAGCTCACAGAGCTTTTGGTAAATGTCTCCTGATATTAATTACTCAAAGACCACCAGAACTTTCTGCATGTGAGCGCCCATCATTTCACAGAGGACTGCTTTGTAAACATGAGCCCATACAAATTATGCTTGGCTGCACAGCTGAAGATGAAGCATGGATTGGTAACAACTGTCCGGGACACAACTGGAAGCTCTGTTAGTGCTACAGCAATAGCTCTGGTTAGCTCAGAGCTAAGCTAGCAGCAACAGCTGCAGTGCTACCCAAGCGCCGGACCTCCGGTAGCTGCAGTGCTAAAGCTACAGGGCAAAAACAGAGTCAGCCAACAACAGAGCAGCTGCCATGTTTCGCTCCTAAATTTGTCTGGTTTGTTTGTGAAAGTTAGCGAGGAGAAACAATGGCGGCCAACTGCTCAGTGACTTTAAAGGAGGATCTGGGTGGGAAATCCAGACAAAGGGGGTGGAAACCTTTCGCTCCTTGACGTCGAAAAGGGAATATCCACTAGTGACACATTTTGGCTGTCTTTTTTTACTAACGTGGAAAAGTATAGTTGCTTGGTTGACACATTTCACCATTTCTCGCCATGTGGGGGGAAACTCATATTAATGTTCAAAAACCTCAGAAAGTGAAAACGTCATGCCATGGCACCTTCACCTGGACGCTTTCTTCCTCACTGAGTTCACTGCTCTTCACCATTTTGAACAGCAGTGAGGAATTTCAACTTGGGGGATGATAATAAATCTGTGCGTACTGCACTGGATGTATTTTACCACACATCATAAAAAAGATGCTCGTTTGTGGAGATTATCTTGATGAAGCAGAGACATGCTAACTTCCTGTTAACTTGCCGTTAGCCTCTCACTGGTCTTTCCTGTGCAGCCCCTCCCCTGGCCTGCAGACACTCAGCAGCTGCACGCCTGCTGCAGCAGAAGTAGGTCACGTCTCGGGTCTGCTTACAGTCCTCTCAGCTGGTGACACTCGTCCCTCCTGCCGGCTGATCTCAGGTGAGCTTCGTGCTCTTAATTCTACTTTTTGATGACTCATCACTTCTCTAAGACACAGTTCTTGGCTTCTTGTTTATTTAGTAAATTGTTGCTCTGTTCACTTTACTGCTGGAACGAAGTAAAGTCCAAACAAAGGATGATCCTATCTTGTTACAGATGTAGAACTTCATCTGATAAATGAAGTTGTATTTGCATGTTTACCAGAGAGTTTTTGTTTTCCCTGATGTCAGAATAATGTAAAGCAGGCGTGGCCTTCAGATGAGTTTAGTCCTGTTCACACCAGGTGATATATATATATATGTATATATATATATATATATATATATATACGTATATATATATATATATATATATATATATATATATATACGTATACACGTATATATATATATACATATGTATATACATATACAAATCTGATTCTTGGATACTACAGGTCTGTGAAGTTCTGTTCATGTCAGAGTGAGTTTTAACCCTCAGTGAGGCTCAGACCCTTCAGGACTAAATGAAACCAGCTGCAGCATGACGTCCTTCAAACAGGCTTTAATCTGACCTTATCATCTTTATTTTCCTCCAGACTGAACCATTTTCTCATGTAATAAGAACCAGATGGTGGAGTGTCTTTAGCTTCAGCTGTACTGTGCAAAAAGATCAGCTCAAAACATAGAATGGGCCTCAACATGTTTTAGAAGGAGTACACATCATATTTTTAATAGCAAAAAGAGAGGACTGGATTTTAAAATTAAGATATGAAAAAAAAGCCTCTTTTTTGCATATTTTGTTAAATATGACCTGAATCTAAAAAGAGCTGTCCTGAATCTAAAAAGAGACATAAAAGTCAATGCAGTGGCTCAGGTGGTGGAGCAGGTTGCCCAATGATCGGAAGATTGGTGGTTGGAATCCTGCTCTCCAACCATCTGTCGTTGTGTCCTTGGGCGAGACACTTACCCTTCCTTGCCTCCAGTGACATCACTGGTGTGTGAATGCTTTGGTGGTGGTAGAGCTCAGACTGTAGATCTGATATGCTGTAAAGAGACTTTGGGTGTCATGAAAAGTGCTATATAAGTACATTATTATTAAAACTGAATTTTATTTTATTATTTAAAGGATGAAACATTTGTGGGCGGCACAGTGGTGTAGTGGTTAGCACTGTCTCCTCACAGTAAGAAGGTCCTGGGTTTGAATCCTGGCCTGGGCCCTTTCTGTGTGGAGTTTACATGTTCTCCTCATGTCTGTGTGGGTTCTCTCTGGTACTCCGGCTTCCTCCCACCATCCAAAAACATGCATGGGGATTAGGTTAACTGGTTAATTTAAATTGAGCGTAGGTGTGAATGTGAGTGTGAGTGGTTGTCTGTCTCTATGTGTCCTGTGATGAACTGGACACTTGTCCAGGGTGTACCCTGTCTTTCACCCTAAGACAGCTGGGATAGACTCCAGCCCCCCCTGACCCTATGAGAGGATAAGAGGGAGAAGATGGATGGATGAAACATTTGCCTTTGATTGATGTAGATGTGGCTCTGTCTCAGATCAGCTGATTGTCCGCCTGTTGCCTCTTCATATTGACAGAGTAGCAGCTAATGTGTAACTTTGATCACTCAGTAACTGACCTCCAGTCAGCTCTGCTGAGAACATAACTATTACCCTGAGCGGTGCCTACAGGCTCAACAAGCCACAACCATAAGACACCCACAGTATTTACTGCAGGAAATGTACTAAGAAAGTACTCTGTCAGTGTTTCTGTACTTTGTATCTCTTGTCCTGTGAAGACATGAAGTTTCAATGACATCATCATGGTTTGTTATCTGACAGGAGTCTGACCTGCTGGCAGGTTCTTCATCATGTCAGACTGCTGCAGGACTCAGGAGGACGCAAGGGCCGCATTCCAGTCTTGTAAAGGTCCTGATTCTAAAGACCGAATTGAGTTCTACGACAACTGGGCAGAAAACTATGAAAAGGTGAGTCAGGTTCTCTGTCCTCTACCTGTTCAGGTACTATGTCCTCTACCTGTTCAGGTACTCTGTCCTCTACCTGTTCAGGTTCTCTGTCCTCTACCTGTTCAGGTACTATGTCCTCTACCTGTTCAGGTACTATGTCCTCTACCTGTTCAGGTACTCTGTCCTCTACCTGTTCAGGTACTATGTCCTCTACCTGTTCGGGTACTCTGTTCTCTACAGGTACTCTGTCCTCTACCTGTTCAGGTACTATGTCTTCTACCTGTTTGGGTACTCTGTCCTCTACCTGCTCAGGTACTCTGTCCTCTACCTGTTCGGGTACTCTGTTCTCTACAGGTACTCTGTCCTCTACCTGTTCAGGTACTATGTCCTCTACCTGTTCAGGTACTCTGTCCTCTACCTGTTCGGGTACTCTGTTCTCTACAGGTACTCTGTCCTCTACCTGTTCGGGTACTATGTCCTCTACCTGTTTGGGTACTCTGTCCTCTACCTGTTCAGGTACTCTGTCCTCTACCTGTTCAGGTACTCTGTCCTCTACCTGTTCGGGTACTCTGTCCTCTACCTGTTCAGGTACTCTGTCCTCTACCTGTTCAGGTACTCTGTCCTCTACGTGTTCAGGTACTCTGTCCTCTACCTGTTCAGGTATTCTGTCCTCTACCTGTTCAGGTACTCTGTCCTCTACCTGTTCAGGTACTCTGTCCTCTACCTGTTCAGGTACTCTGTCCTCTACGTGTTCAGGTACTCTGTCCTCTACCTGTTCAGGTATTCTGTCCTCTACCTGTTCAGGTATTCTGTCCTCTACCTGTTCAGGTACTCTGTCCTCTACCTGTTCAGGTACTCTGTCCTCTACGTGTTCAGGTACTCTGTCCTCTACCTGTTCAGGTATTCTGTCCTCTACCTGTTCAGGTACTCTGTCCTCTACGTGTTCAGGTACTCTGTCCTCTACCTGTTCAGGTATTCTGTCCTCTACCTGTTAAGGTACTCTGTCCTCTACGTGTTCAGGTACTCTGTCCTCTACCTGTTCAGGTACTCTGTCCTCTACCTGTTAAGGTACTCTGTCCTCTACGTGTTCAGGTACTCTGTCCTCTACCTGTTCAGGTATTCTGTCCTCTACCTGTTAAGGTACTCTGTCCTCTACGTGTTCAGGTACTCTGTCCTCTACCTGTTCAGGTATTCTGTCCTCTACCTGTTCAGGTACTCTGTCCTCTACGTGTTCAGGTACTCTGTCCTCTACCTGTTCAGGTATTCTGTCCTCTACCTGTTAAGGTACTCTGTCCTCTACGTGTTCAGGTACTCTGTCCTCTACCTGTTCAGGTATTCTGTCCTCTACCTGTTCAGGTACTCTGTCCTCTACGTGTTCAGGTACTATGTCCTCTACCTGTTCAGGTATTCTGTCCTCTACCTGTTCAGGTACTCTGTCCTCTACGTGTTCAGGTACTATGTCCTCTACGTGTTCAGGTACTCTGTCCTCTACCTGTTCAGGTATTCTGTCCTCTACCTGTTAAGGTACTCTGTCCTCTACGTGTTCAGGTACTCTGTCCTCTACCTGTTCAGGTATTCTGTCCTCTACCTGTTCAGGTACTCTGTCCTCTACGTGTTCAGGTACTCTGTCCTCTACCTGTTCAGGTATTCTGTCCTCTACCTGTTCAGGTACTCTGTCCTCTACGTGTTCAGGTATTATTCTCTACTCTTCTTGTCGTCAGGATCACGCTCTGATGAGCTACAGAGCTCCTCACCTGGCAGTAGAGCTCCTGTCTGAAAACTTCTCAGGATGTTGTAAGGAGGCTCAGGTTCTGGACGTGGCCTGTGGTTCAGGATGGGTCGCTAAACTGGTACAATTCAGCAGATTTTAATAATATAATTTAAAGTGAAGAGGAACCCTCATGAAAACAAGACTGTCATCTGCATAAACTGGATGTTATCAATCTGATAGATTCACCCCTATATGTTGAATTCTAACCACTTACTTTTCACTCTGGGAAAATTTCTGGTGTCATATACCATCCAGTGAAATATAAGCTACATGTATATGTTGACATTAGCTCCACTCAAACACTGCTTCTATTGTCTCTGCATTAAAGTGTAAATTGCAGAGTTTTTAGTGGGCTCAGGGTGAAATTCTCTCTGTTTCTAGATGGCTGAACTGGGCTTCAGGCACTTTTTGGGAGTGGACGGCAGTAAAAACATGCTGGAACAAGCAGTGAAGACCGGCCTCTATCAGGACCTCAGACTGGCCTTACTGGGAACAGAACCACTTCCTGCTCAGACTGGTACTGGTGGGATTCACTGCTCTGATGGTTTAAAGGATGATTTAGGAAACTGAACCTGACTCTTCTTCCTCTCCTGGGCTCAGGTGCGTTTGATGTGGTCATCATCGTCGGCGCTCTGGATGCTGGTTTTGCCCCAGTCAGTGTTGTCAGGGAGCTCTGCGCCGCCGCCAAACCAGGTAACCTAGCAACCAGCTGTGGGAGTGTTGTTAGTAATCAAAAACCACCTGGGCTGCAGTGAGACCTGCAGACACCCTGAGACTGTAGGAACCCTGACCAATCACTGCCATTTGGTCCAAATGGAAAGAACCAATCAGATGCCTTCCTGTCTCATCCTGACCACGCCCCCTCTGTCTCACATCATGTTCCACCTTTGCCGTAGAGATCCAGCACACTCCTCTGCAGAAATACAGGTAGCAGGAGAGGGGGTGTGGCTTTGGACGGAGCACTGATGGGAGGGCGAGAAGGGGGTGGAGCTTAGACGAGGCTTAGACGAGGTGCCACTTTAAATCTTACTCACTCCCCAAGATTACCAACTATAGCTTTAATCCTTCAAAACCAACATTCAGTCCTGGTGATAATAAAGGTACATGATTTATTCAGAGTAATGAATTAATACAAAAAACAAACCAACTATTCAAACATGTCAACGGTGAAGGTGATTAAAGTCAAAGTAACAGGAAGTGATCAGCATGTTTTCTGCAGGAGGGTTGGTCTGCATGGCGAGAGGCGACCACACAGGAAGACCAGCCGAGGAATACAAGACGGAGCTGGAGAGAGAGCTGCAGCAGATGGAGGACGAGGGACTGTGGAGACCAGCAGGACTCAGGAAGACCGACAGGTACATGGAAGACCCTCACCTGAAGACCGAGAGAGTCCAGCACCTGAAGCAAGAGGAGCGATACCTCAGTGGGACCGTCTACCTGTACCGCAAGTCCACCTGTTAACGGCACAGCAATGTGATGTAACTTCTGTCAATATTAAAGAAATATTCAACATGTCAGGGCCAGTGGTGAGTGCCGATGCATCCACATCCAGCTGAAACAAAGCCAGTTCCTGATAAATATTTCCTTCTAATAAAATCACTGGACGAATGAAGAAACTCGTCTAGCTGGATCTTCAGTTTGTACTTTTGTTAGCTTGGAGGCTAAACAGAGCTGACAGGAAGAAACACAGGTGATTATTATTAAAGCTGCAACTTAATGAAAGTGAAACTAAAATGTGACCCTGGATGTTCAGCTGCACAAGAGGGAAGGACAACAAGCAGAGGTGTCAAAATAAAACAGGATTTCAGATCAGATCAAATATTTCAGCAGCAGAAAGGACAGAAAAGAAAATGCACCAGCTAGTGGAACAAAGAGAAGTATTTCACATTAATAAAATAATACTACAAAATAAAACAGGAAATGACACTGAAACTGCCCTCATATTTTAACCAACATTCTTATGTTTGATGAGTTTTTCAAACTGAAACCAACCATTCAGAAGTGTATTGCTGTTGTTCTTCTATATATTCCACATAGATTACAGTATATCATATATTGTTCAGAGTTAATCATCTCTCAGCTCAGAATTATTCAGGTTGATCTGTCAGCCAGTGGTGTTTTTGGCAGCCATTTTAGATTTAGTCTTTTTGTTAAGGTCTGTTGTCTGTTTGAACCCAGATGAACGACTCAGAAAGACTCAAAAAGTTTTTTATTGGCAGCAAACGCAGTGACAGAAATGATGGAGGATGAGGGATCGGCTCAAGTGTCAGATGGATCTCCACGAAGCCGCCTGACTACTCTGCACAAGAAGCAAACCATGCTTCTCTGAGAACATAATATATATACACACACACACACACACACATATATATAAAGAAAAACTCGACCTTTAAATTAGGAGACTAAACTAGAAACCAAAAGAAAACTGAATCCATAAAAAAGAAAGACTAAACTAGAAACCAAAAGAAAACTGAATCCATAAAAAAGAAAGACTAAACTAGAAACCAAAAGAAAAACTCAACCCAACCTAGCGACCAGTCCTGGGAGTGTTGTTAGTAATACTGCAGTACAGGTAAGCTAATCAACAACCACCTGTAGTGAGACCTGCAGACACTACTCAGGGCTGAGGAAGCACAGTCAAGTGACTGAAAGAAGAAAAGTAAGAGAAATCCTTCAAAAACAATACACAGTCCTGGTGATAATAAAGAGTATGTTATTTATTCAGAGTAATAAATTCATGCCAAACAAACTAAATATGCTGCTAAAGGTGGAGGTGGAGAAGATGGAGAGAAACCTGATGGAGACAGACTCATTGTCATCATGACAAACAGTCATAAAATGAGTCAAACAAGCATCAACAGGTGGAGAAACAAACTGTGACATTTATCAGAATTTCAATGATTCAACAGTCGAAGCTTCAGCACCAAACACCACAATCTGAGTGAGGATTTAAATCATTTCATCATCAGTGACTCATCTGGAAAAGACAGGAAGTTCATAACTGAAGGATATGAAAGTTCTATTTGTTGGTAAGAACTGCGACCATAAGGTATGGAGAAACTGTCGACAGTGGTGGATAAAGTTTTTTTTTAAATGTGATCCACTCGAAATATGTGTGGATATAGTTGGATATATGGATCAACACCCAACAGACACATTAAGACAGAACAATTCATCAACAACCTGGAAAGTTTTGCCCAAAAACAAGCAGGATAAACGACACCAGTGACCAGCTTCAGTCTTTACAGTTTACTGCACACACACACACACACACACACATCACAATGACAAAGAGATTACTAAATAATAAAGGGAGAGGTGTTCAATACCTTAATCATTTAATCTGTGTGACTGTTGGACCAAACCAGCTGATAATATGTCAGCTCCAACTTATATAAAACTGCTCTTGAAATAAACCAAATTATCCAGTGACCATAATGACGTTTATGACGATCATAACAGCGTTTCGGTGGGTTTATGGTGGTTCCCTCGGCCCACGCTCAGGTCAGGTCTCGTCTCCATCCCTGTTTGTAACAACAGACATAACAGTCTGAGGGTGTAGTTCAGAGGGTACAGGGGTCACCTTTCAACCCCACGGTCGTGGGTTCGATGCCCGTGCCCTCCTAAACCCTGAAGATGTCGCTAGGCGCCTTACTTCCTGCTTTTGTCTCGTTTATTCACGTTCTCTTGTCATTTCTGGGTTTTATTTTGTAGTAAGGCTTACTTAGCCTCTTTAGTGAGTGTTTTTTGTTTTCTTAGCACAGAGTTAGTAAGGCTTATCCTTCCTCCCTTTTGATTAAAGTTCGGATTAGTGTCAGGCTTAGTTTCAGGTTCAGTCATAGATTAGGGTAGGATTAGGTTTAGGCATGTTTCCATCACCGGACTGAGAGATCACTTTTAGTTTTTCCCCATGTGCCTGTTAGACTCTTATTCTGAAACACCGTTTCCTGCTCGTCAGGGAGCTTTGGACACTTTCATGTCTGGCCTTAGTTTTATTTGTATTCTGTCATGCTGGCTTTCATTTCCTTTTTATTTTGTAGGAATGGTTTCCTTGTGGTTTGGTCGTGCGGGAGGAGCTCAGAGTAGAAATGTTCATAATCACATGTAGAGCTGAGCAAAAGGCTGGGCCAGTTTATTGGTTTATTTCCATCCTGTCTGGACTCAGTCTGTTCTCTCGACACCAGCAAGAGGAACTACATGGCCCATCAGATCGTCTTCAGCCTTTCACATCAAACTGGTCTAGAACGTTGAGGAAAGCACCAAAGAATCCATCTTGAAAACTGGAGGAGAGAAGGTTGAACTCGGTGAAGTGTTGAGGTAGGTGTGTCCTTTGGGCTGAACTGATGCTGCTGATTCATTTCTGGTCTGCACTGTGGTTTTTCCTGCTTCCTTATTTGGTCGTGTTCCTGTTCAGACTCTTTCACTTCAGACTCTCCCATCATAAAACTGCTGCACGCCTCACAAACGTACCTCTCTACCTGAGCTCTTCCTCACAGGTGAGTCCAAACTGCTCAGACTTTTATCACCATGATTTTGGTTCATTAATATCCAAGGAATCATCTTTAGACGTCCGGTTTTGCTCGACCAATGTTTGATCACACTCTTATCAAAAAAGAGACTGTGGTGTTTGGGATGATGCTTTCCATGTGTGTGTTTTCCGTGACGGTTTCCCTCCGGCAGGTCGCCATCATGTCAGACTGCAGCAGAACTGTGGAGGACATGAAAACCTTCCTGAAGCCTTGTAAAGACCTGGACCTGGAGCAGAGGATGCAGTTCTACAGCAGCTGGGCAAAGACGTACGAGCAGGTCAGGATGGATGGAAAATAATGAGCTGACACACATTCAGGCTAAAAACATGCAAACAACTCAGTACCTGGGCAAGGAGGTGAGTGGAGCAGAGGACAGGTGAACAGGTAGGACTGTGCTTCACTCTCTGAGTGTTTGGCTGAATGTTTTGGGGTTTTGTGTTTGAACATCTGGAATGCAGAGAAGCTTGATCCAGTGCTGGAGGAGTTAGCACTCTGAACACCCTTTTATTAAGCATCTTTTTACACCACATTCATGAGTAATTACAGCTGTGAGGAAGAAAACATCTGCTCTCCAGACTTCACCAACAGTCTCTTCCTGTGACGCCTGCAGGCCTCACAGAGGAACTCTGGGCGACCAAAACACACCGTTCACAAATGTGGCCGTTGATTATTTTGGCCCTTTTGAGGTGAACCGACTGCAGACTCTTTAATGCAGGTGGAAGTTATAGTGCAGAGGTCACGACCTTCAGGACCCAGACGCCGTCCTGTACGGACCAACTGTAAATAAATTATATGAGGGTTTTAAATTTGACAGCAGATCGGGAAACACACGGACCAATTGAATTCGAGTTAAGCCTCCCATGTGACACGACGATGATGTCGTCCTGTTCTGTTTTGGAGTTGATGGATGGACTCTGCCGGTTCTGCAGATCTGTCAGGACACACCAGGCCTGACGTGGTCTGTGAAGGTTCAGACCAAATGAAGCGTCCTGCAGAGACCGGGCTCAAACATCTGTCCCTCCCCATCAGTGGGGTTTCCTTCCACTCTGCCGACACGCTTATGAACATTAATCTTCAGTGGCTTTTTTTCGCCCCTACAAAGTGTAC
Organism: Synanceia verrucosa; assembly: GCA_029721515.1. Classification (NCBI taxonomy): domain Eukaryota; kingdom Metazoa; phylum Chordata; class Actinopteri; order Perciformes; family Synanceiidae; genus Synanceia; species Synanceia verrucosa. The sequence continues at coordinate 27,128,917 of CM056557.1, forward strand.
CAACATAATATAACAATATGAGTGTGAAACGATTAAAACAGGTTGTTGCTGATTGATTTGGATTGATCATGATGAAATGAGAAGAGGCATTCTGCTGCTGCAGATGGTTCATGACTTCACATTATTAATCACATTAATTATGATGTGTGTTAAATATAAGGTAATAATGAGCAGCTTTGTTTGAGCAGGATCACGCCACCATGGACTACAGAGCTCCACAGCAGATGGTGAAGTTCCTGTTTGAAAACTTCTCTGGGAATCCTGAAGAAGTTCTGGTTCTGGATGTGGCCTGCGGATCTGGACTGGTGGCTAAACTGGTGAGCCGAACATTTTCCATTTAGACCTTTAAGCTCTCCTTTTCCTGTCCTGCTGCACGCTCTGTTATTATAAGACTATGAGAATATTTAACCAGAGCTTTTTGATCCATAAGTGCACAACATTCTCAATGCTAACATGCTAACGTAGCGCCTCGGGGACTGAAGCTGTCCTGGTTTTCAGGACTGTGAATGTTGACTGTTGATGCTGGTTTTCTTTCAAGATGCTGAAATGAAACTTTGAGTTATTTTCGGGTAATCTGACACAGCTAACATGTGCTAATGTCGGCTGTTGTCATGGTAACTATTCACCGACGCTGCCCCTGTTTAATTATTTCTTTAATGTGATTTGTTGGCAGAAAAAAATGTCGAGCAAAAAACACAAAATAAAGCATCGCTGTAAAAAACAAAACCCTACTTTCTTGTGCTTTTATTTTGTAAAATAATTAAAACAGAAGTGATGAATTGTTGGTGTCATGATGGAGATTTCTTTCAGCAGCAGCAGCTCTGATCTGAATGAATCATCCACTCTCTACACAGATTAGGTGTTATAGCGGTGTGAGGGACAGTAATGATAATAAAACTAATAATATTCATAAGTCTTTGTCTTCTTGTGTTTCCAGATGGCTGAACTGGGCTTCAGGCACTTTGTAGGAGTGGACGGCAGTAAAGGGATGCTGGATCAAGCTGTGAAGACCGGCCTCTATCAGGACCTCAGACTGGCCTTACTGGGAACAGAACCACTTCCTGCTCAGACTGGTACTGCATCAGCACTCACATATCAGATATTTCATATATCACAGCTGAAGAGAGTTTGACAGGAAGAAGGCATTGTTCAGGACATTTGCAGGATGGGATATTATGAGGATCAAAGACACTGCAGAAGGTGAAGAGTGAAAAGTCAAAGAGTTTGACTGTGATCTCCAGAAAAACCTCTGAACCACAGACCCATCACTCACAGCTTCACTCCTGAACTTTCTTCCTCTTTGGTTTCAGGAGCGTTCGATGTGGTGATCATCGTCGGTGCTTTACGTGACGTTCATGTGCCGGTCAGCGTAGTCAGGGAGCTCTGTGCCGCCGCCAAGCCAGGTAAGCCCCTCTGGCTATGTTCTTCTAACTCACTGAGTGCCACTGATGCATTAATACGTCACTTAAAATCCAGCGCTGGAGTGCCATAGATTTATGTCAAAGTGTTTTTTCAGCAGCAGGCACTAGAGGGCGCTCTCACACAGCCTGTGACAGCACCGTTTATAGAGAGAGTTGTGACAACTCAACTCATGGGCGCCATCTTTAAGACATAAGTCAGAGCGTTCAGTAATGAAGATGAGATGTTGTAACAAATGGTTCATTATCACCTTAAACTGTTTGTGAATGATGAAATATTTCTCATCCTTTGCTAGAGTATATGTCACATTATTATATATATTATATATTTGTTTACTTCTTACACTATAGCATGTAATACATTCTGAGTGTTTGCATTCAAATCCTAGCAGAACACAATAATTTGTACAACATTTAAATAAGACTCTCAGGAAGATCCTCCAAGAGGAAAAATCATATTTAAATTACAGCAGTGGAATCAGAGGAGAGCCATAAAAACAGATCTTGAATATTACGGTAAAAGTAAGTAAGAAAGTAAGAACTTAAGCTTCCAGTCGATCCTTCTGACCTTCTGCTTCCACAGTTTCCTCCTAATAAGATCCTGAGGGAAATAATGCAACCGTTTACCACGTCTGAGCTGAACACAGCAACCACAGGCTGCACAACACGGCATGTTTCATTGGAAAAGTGATGGCATTCCATGTGTAGCATGTATTTCTCTCTTGTGAGCTGTCACACCTGACTTGTTGAAAACGATGGTTTGATTACTCTTATGTCTTAAACATGGCGTCCACAAAACACGTGACTACCTTTGAACCAATCCCATGACAGAATTTTCCTGAATGTTCTGAACACTAGTTGTCGGTACTCTCTCTAATACATCAATCTGTCCTGTGAGTAGTGTTGGGGCTTCTGGGAGATGTAGTCAGAGCATAAAGAGACAGTATACACCACAGAGATCAAAACAGGAAGTGGAGACGATCGAGATTAGAGAACAAAACAAACAGAATGTGGAGAAAAAGTGGTGATTTTGGTGAAAGTGTCCTCTACTCTACCTCTGATAAAACAAGAATGGAACAAGGTAAAAACAAACATTTTTTTCATGATGAAATAGAGAGTCTCTTCTTTCATTTGAACTATTCAGTGTTTTCAGAGTCATAGTACTAAATATTCTGTGGGTCTAGAAATATGACTGAAAATGGACAAAAACACTGGAACAAGACACTTCCTGTTTTACAAAATGGCTGGAACTCAAAGAAGGCAAAGAGGAAACACAAAGTGATATTTTATGCAGATGATTTACTGCTGTATGTTAGTAACTCCATGGTACAGGTATCCAGAGATGTGAGCACACCTTACCGGACAGGTGAAGCCCTACTCTAACAGCTAAAGAGAAATACACAAAAAAAAAAACACTCAGCCATGAGACGGAAAAGCTAAGGCTGTAAAACTACTCTATAACAGAGGCTACGAAAAGTACAGCTGAAGAGACAAAAAAAACACTCAAGAGACAACTGATAGAAAGGACTGGAAACATGTCTGTGATGATCACACAAAGACAAAGAGGAGGTAATGAAGCACAGGTGGAAACAATCAGGAGGGCAGGAAGCCAAACAACCTGAAAAATTACTCCAAAATAAAACAGGAAGTGACAGGACAACATGCAGACACGAGACGGAGCACGACATTCAGCCTAAACATGCTGTTCTTTTGATTGAACACTGAGTCATAGCTGCACTGGAAGGATGATGAAACATTTCCCTCTGGACTTCCTTAATGATGTTATATTTTCATCCCTGCAGGAGGATTCGTCTGCATGTCCAGAGTCGACCCAAAGTCAGAGTCTGGAAACAAATACAAGGTTTGTTTGGAGGAAGAGCTGCACCTGATGGAGGAGGAGGGGCTGTGGAGTCATGTGATCACCAAGGAGATGGACAAATACATGATCGATGTTTATAACAACTGTGAGGACGAGGATTACCTCTATGGAACCATGTACCTGTACAGGAAGTCACAGGACGAGTCACTCTGTGCCTGAAGCAGCATATTATACTGTTTGTGTAACTGATCCCACCACTTTGGTTTTTAGCACATTTCCTGTTTGGATCCGTTTAGTCGGCTTTAAAAATAAAAGCTCTGATAAACACACTCTGTACTCTGTTCTGTTCATGATCTGAAACACCGTTTCACAGCCAAACGTCTTCAATAATCCACCACGTTATGACACAGTGTCAGCTCTAAACCCCCCTAGATCTGGTGAAACATGGTATCTTCCAGCATCATCAGCACACCTGAGTGATGTCTGCAGCCTCCCATCAGGTAACACAGTTACTCTGGGGAGGAGAGTGTTACAGGCCAGTGTGTATACCCACTGTATATTGTTTTGTGTCCTCTGGGGGTCACTGTCTGGTCTGCTCTCTCCCACTTCCTGCAGGTATTTTGTGACTCACCTGAGCACCTGTGGTGATCCAACAGAGACTATAAAGCCTGGCCCTCCCTCTCCTCCTGGCTCTCTCCACACATGGCAGCAGGCCTCCATGCTGCAGCTCCACTCCTGCTGCAGAACCTTCCTGATCTTTCTGAAGTATCTTCTGATGATTTAGTTTCACTAAACCCCTTATTGTTGAGTTCTGGGTTATGTGTCTCATTGTGTTGCTTCCCTTTGAGCCTGGGTTGTAACATAATGGGGGCTCGTCCATTTTTTTTTCTCCCACCTAATTAGTTAAGTTTTCCCTAGACTTGTTTGTTTCTTGGTGTTGTTTGATGGAGTCTAGCTGCTGTGATTCCCTCTTTTTTTTTGCTTTTCTTCAGTGTGGTGAGTATGGTTGTGAGCTGATTTGTATCTTTTGAGAAATCAGGGAAATCAGTTTGTGAGCTCCCCAGTTATGTAGGGCGAGTGTTTCAGCTGGACGTTGGTCCTTCCATCGATTCGCTCTTTTGTTGTTTTCTTTTTTTATTTTCGGGGCTATCCTGGGTGGGGGCACGCTCCAGGTCTCTGCAGTGAGCTGCATCTTAGGCTCATTGTGGGACTTTAAAGTTGCCTCGAGCCTGGTAACCTCAGAAGATAGGTAGGTTTAGTTTAATTAGGCAGCAACACAACCTTTGGAGAGCAGTGTCTTTTTTAAAAAGCCACAAAGTTCAGCCTCAGCAGTTCTAGATGTAAAAATGAGACTAGAGAACAATAAAGAAAAAGATTTTTAGCCAGTGAAAAAATGTGTAGATCTAATAAGTGAAACCATGCGGGCCTGTTTGAGTGCTCAATAAAAAATAAAAAGCAGCCCACTTTGTCACCTCACATCAAACATAAAGCTAACAATTCATAAATAAATCTGTCCACGCAGGAAAAACTCTCTATTTCCCTTTTTTTAATTTGTCCTCTGCTGCCTCCTGCGGGTCATAGACACAGGAAGTGATGCATATTTCATTGACCAAATATACTTCAGTTATTTTTCATGTTTGTTCAGCTCCTCTGGCTTTGAAAAAAAACACAGATGAAAATATTATTTGCTGTAGTTGTGTGTGTGTATAACACTGGTAAACATCAAATCTATTGAGTCTGAGTTGTTTTGATGAACTCAAATGTCACACCGGTTTTACTCAGTCAGGTCAACTTCTAGAGCTGATGTCACGTGATGTTTTCGTTGACATGAACAGGTATTTTCACTTCATATGATGCAAACTGTTTGACTTTGAAGAGTTTGCATGAGCCAGTTGTTGACTAATTGGTGTTTTTATTTCACAACTCAGTTGTGAAAACAACTTTCAAAAAATGTTATTATTATTATTATTATTATGATAGATACTTTCCTCTCATGAATGCAGCAGAGCTCCACCTGAGGTTCAGACTGTTTAAGGACACAGCGACGTTCAAAGGTCAGTCGCTCGTTAATCATCTGTAATTCATTTCCAGGATAACCTCTTTACATTAATGAGTGTGAACACCGTTCAGGCAGCCAATCAGCTGTGCTCATCACAGACTACCTCACCTGTCCTCCTTATATACCTGCTGTCACTGGTGCTGCTCCCACAGCTGCTTCTCCACCTGAAGTGACACTGTGACACAGGTGAGTCCAAACTGCTCTGCAGTTATTACACTGGAATAAATATTATTATTATTATTATTACACTAGAATAAATATTATTATTATTACACTAGAATAAATATTATTATTATTATTCTAGAATAAATATTATTATTATTACTCTAAAATAAATGTTATTATTATTATTACTCTAGAATAAATGATGGTATTACACTAGAAAATTATTATCATTATACTAGAAAAATATAATTATTGCACTGTAATAAATATGATTATTGCACTAGAATAAATATAATTATTGCACTGTAATAAATATGATTATTGCACTAGAGTAAATATAATTATTGCACTGTAATAAATATGATTATTGCACCAGGTTTGAGGTGCTCATCATGTCAGATCGCAGCAGAACTCTGGAGGATGTGAAGAAATTCCTTCAGTCCTGGGAAGACGCTGATTCAAAGCAGACCAGAGATTGTTATGATGTCTGGTCTGAAACGTACGATCAGGTCAGTGATGATCAGTGAACAATATCAGATCAGACAGATTCACTGAGCCAGAAAAGAGAGAGTCAGTCAGTTAAACAAGCTGTCTCTGGATGAATGAATAAAGTGCAGACATTAAAAAGAGTGACGAATGTTTCTAGCTGGATGGACGTTATCAACCCTTCATGGGTATGGTGAGACGAGGCCTGCTGCACCTACTGGCAGCTTCAGATGACCCATATTTTTTGTATTTTGCAGACTTTAAATTGCCTCATTTTATTGCTCTGTGTTCACTGTGGACAGCAAAACAAGGACCTTATTGTTCAGGGAAACATGCTTCCCTTCTGTTCACATGACTATGAACACTTTGAATCTTGAATCCACAGAATATATCTTTCTGTCCTTGAACACTGAAAGGCATTTTAGCAGCAACAAAACACATCAGCTCGACTTAAGAGTAAACCATGAGATATTGTTGGTAATAAACAGTCGTAAATATGACAGTTATTTAGGTTTACACGGTTGATTGCAGATTAGCTGCTGGGTCGTTCAGTCATATAGAGTTTAAACATCAACAGGACTCAGAGATAGCTCTGTACAGAGCTCCAGACCAGGTGGTGGACTTCTTCATTCCAAACTTCTCTGGGAATCGTGAGGAGGTTCTGGTTCTGGACGTGGCCTGTGGATCTGGACTGGTGGCTAAACTGGTGAGCTGTTCAACCTCAGTGCTCCTAAAAACATTTCAGATGTTCAGGTTGTTAGTTTAATTCAAGCTGGTGATAACTCCATCACTCCATAACTGCTGCTAGCTGCGCTTCACTGATGCTGTTCTCTGTCTTCTGCATCAGTGAGTGTTTCACCTTCAGTTATATTTCTGTATTATTTCAGACTTTTCTACTCTGATGTAATGGACACCTGCAGTTCAGATGAGGTTCATTAGAAAAGGAACACTTGCATCAGAATTCCCTGTATGCTTTGGTATATCTTGTTATGTTGCAACCATCAGCCTGTCACTGTGTTGCTGTTAAAGGTTAAAGGTCTTCTTGTGTTTCCAGATGGCTGAACTGGGCTTCAGGCACTTTGTAGGAGTGGACTGCAGTAAAGGGATGCTGGATCAAGCTGTGAAGACCGGCCTCTATCAGGACCTCAGACTGGCCTTACTGGGAACAGAACCACTTCCTGCTCAGACTGGTACTGCATCAGCACTCACATATCAGATATTTCATATATCACAGCTGAAGAGAGTTTGTGATAGTATGGTCTGTATTCATTCCCAAAACCAAGGTGAAAAAACGGTAACAGAGATTATGGGGTTTCATCCAGTTCAGATATTTTCAGTTGTGTGAACTGGAAGGGAACTTTGACCTGATCACTGACTTCTGCAAAGTAATAAAGATACTGGCACATTCCAACTTCCTGGATCAATCAGTCAAATCCAGTATGATGTGAAGATGGAAGCCATGTATTTCTGCAGTGTTGGTGAGAGCAGGGACCGTCCACAAAGTGCAACACCAGAAGCAAAAAGATTCACTTCCACATTAGAAACAGCAGCATCACATTCAGCTCAGACACATCTCACCTCATCAGAAACTGGACTGTCTGAGGTTTGATGAAGACGTTTCTCCTCTTCATCATTGAGAAGCTTCTTCAGTCCTATGTGACTGGTAGAGAGTCCAGATACTGTAAAACAAACAAACAACAGGTCTGTTTTTTTTTCATTTTGGTTTTCATATGAAAAAAGAAATAACTGACAAATGACACGTGGATTCCAGTGAGTCATCTTTTCTTTCTTTTATCCTTCCAGTGCTTTTAGTTCTTTTTTCTGCACTCAGTATTCCTCCTCTTGGGTTTCAGGAGCGTTCGATGTGGTGATCATCGTCGGTGCTTTACGTGACGGTCATGTGCCGGTCAGCGTTCTGAGGGAGCTCTGCAGCGCCGCCAAGCCAGGTAAGCCCCTCTGGTGACTGCAGAGGAAGCTGTATTACTGCAGTGAATAAAGCTCTGCTTCACTTTCACTGGACTCTTCCTTTCTCACTGAGTTCTCTCCGTTCCTCATTCATCACCTGCTGTAAATCAATCAAGTTATCGTGCCAATAAACAAGAGTTAATTATTAAACACGAGAAGAAAAAAATAACACTGAGTTAGAGAAAATACTTTAGCCCTTAAATAACGTGTGCTTGTGATGCTGATGTGGAAAATACACTGCATGTGCAGTGGAACCTTTATTGAGCCAACATGAACCAAACTATCAGAGGTTCAGTCACGTTCAGAGGAAAAGATCTGTCTCTGCAAGGAATAAAATCCAGAATATTCTGAACTGCTGTTACAATTTACACCAGACGAAAATTGTCATGTACGTACGGTTCACAGAAAAACATGAACATGTTCAGTGAATGAAGTTCATGCTAAACACTGGTCGTCATGTATGAACAACAAAGCTTGGACTGTCAGATTAAATATGTCCTCTACTGACAGGTGGAGGTGAGATGAGAGGATAGTGAAACTTCTTCTTCTCTACTTTAATGTTGTCGTTCCTGCAGGAGGATTCGTCTGCATGTCCAGAGTCGACCAAAGGAGAGAGGCTGGAAACAAATACAAGGTTTGTTTGGAGGAAGAGATGAACCTGATGGAGGAGGAGGGGCTGTGGAGTCATGTGATCACCAAGGAGATGGACAAATACATGATCGATGTTTATAAAAACTGTGAAGACGAAGAATACTTTTATGGAACCATGTACCTGTACAGGAAGTCACTTATTTAGAGTTTTACATTCATGACACACAGTTTAATTGAAATGATCTGAGTGTGAAGTTAAATGACAAGAGCCTGAGCAAGAAAAGAAAAAGACTGCAGAACATTTATGAACAAACATGCAGAGACTGAAATATTAATGGTTCCCAACATGTTTACAACATGGGGTTAGGGTTGAATAAAATGAGTCATAAATCACCCAGATTGCATTTTCATTGTCTTCTTCAACACTGCTCAGTTTGTAACTTAATTAAAATGACAAAGAAAAGGACATTTAAGATTTAATTTTCAAAAGAAGCCCCAGCAAATAGGTGCCAAAATTCATTCTGAAGTGTCAAATAAGAAAATTAAAATGCATGAGGGAAATGCTTTTTCATTTTCAGGTCAGAGCTGCATCATTTGACTCATAAATAAAATTAGTAATAAATCATCCAGATTGCATTTTCATGTTCTGCTTCAAGACTGCTCATTTCATAACACAAGTAAAAAGAAAACTGCTTTTTCATTTTCATGCCCGCCCCCCCAAAAAAGTGCTGACGTCACTCTCCTGCGCCGCTTGGGATTACAAAGTCAAATTGATTTATGGACCACTTTTTGCGGGGGGCGGGCATGAAAATGAAAAAGCAGTTTTCTTTTTACTTGTGTAACAAAATCAAGGGGGAGTTGTGGGTTCTCCAAGTGAGGACCACTTCCATGTTCAAAAAGCTGCAGTTCCCTTCCGGCCGCTGGGGGCTGGCTCCGGAAGTGAGCGATTCTCCATTGACCGCCATGTTAAAATAGACGACTTTACAGCTTTAAAAAACATATTTACAGCCTGGTACATTTTAATTTTTTGGTCTCTACCGATAGTTTGCACCTCTGTAAACACTGTGAGGGGGTGAATTTTTTTTTTACCACAAACGTTTTAGTGTTATTTCGGCTTAGAATTCTTGCATAAATTAGGGCGTGGTTACGTTGAGTGACAGGTTCACAGACAGCTACCGGCAGTTAGCTCTTTGCTAAAGCATCAGCTGAGCTAGGCTAGGCTACACCCAGAGGTCTGTGGCTACATCAAGCGGTTAACAGGCAGGTGGTGTCCATGTTTGTTTGCCGTGTAGTTTTTTCTGGCAATATGGCGTGTTTTGGACGGCATGGTGGTGTAGTGGTTAGCACTGTCGCCTCACAGTAAGAAGGTAGTGGGTTTGATTCCCGGCCCGGGGCCTTTCTGTGTGGAGTTTGCATGTTCTCCTCATGTCTGTGTGGGTTCTCTCTGGTACTCCGGCTTCCTCCCACCATCCAAAAACATGCATGGGGATTAGGTTAACTGGTTAATTTAAATTGACCGTAGGTGTGAATGTGAGTGTGAGTGGTTGTCTGTCTCTATGTGTCCTGTGATGAACTGGACACTTGTCCAGGGTGTACCCTGTCTTTCACCCTAAGACAGCTGGGATAGGCTCCAGCCCCCCTGACCCTATGAGAGGATAAGAGGGAGAAGATGGATGGATGGCATGTTGTACTGTTGACTGTACTAACCGTCCATCAAAGATCCTGTGTTGCATTTTTTTCGGTGTGTAAATATCTAGTACTGTTTTACCCACAGACTGTATAAAACAGAGTTTACCTGGATGTTGGCACTTATTGGTATGTGTCGGCATATTTTGCCACTGGCTTATAATGACTTTATTGCTGACTCATGGTCCCTGCTGATACAGACAAATGACCAGAGTATGTTGAGTCTGTTTCATGCAGGAATACAACCTTATTTCGTATCATTGTTCTGTTGAAAAAGTCAGTCGTTGCACAGACAGAGATGCTCTGTCTGCTGTAAATAACGTGTTAAACAATCGTTTCACACTTCATTAACTTGAGTTCAGTGGGCGGGATCTCGGCCGGCTGACCCGTAAAGTTACCGCCTCTCTTCCACATATGGAAAGTACACGCCCACTGAAATCCAAGATGGCGCAGTTCAAATGCCCATGATAGCAGCACAAAAAGGACTCTCCCAAACCAATGGATGACGTCCATTCTTTTTACAGTCTATGAACGAAATGAGCAGTCTTGTAGCAGAACATGAAAATGCAATCTGGATGATTTATTACTCATTTTAGTTATGAGTCAAAAATGCAGCTATATTCTGAAAATGAAAAAACATTTCTGTTAATGCATTTTAATTTGAATTATGGTACAGATTCACTTCCAAAGATCTCTGGAACATATAACATTTCCCGCTGATGAAACGCTCCTCGTGGTCCTGGTCCTGGTCCTGGTGCTGGTCTCTCTCAGGGTTCACATGCATGTCTCCCATGTACCTGTCGATCTGTTTGAGTCCTGCTGGTCTCCACAGTCCCTCGTCCTCCATCTGCTGCAGCTCTCTCTCCAGCTCCTTCTCGTATTCGTCTCCTGCTGTTTCTCTGTGGTCTCCTTTCGACATGCAGATGAAACCTCCTGCAGGAGAAACACATTCTCTTAAAGACCGTCACCATGGTAACGACACTCCCACAGCTGGTTGCTAGGCGGTTACCTGGTTTGGCGGCGGCACAGAGCTCCCTGACAACACTGACCGGTACGAAACCAGGACCCAGGGCGCCGACCATGATGACCACATCAAACACACCTGAAGCCAGGAGAGGAAGAAGAGTCAGGTCTTCATCTTTGTTCTTCAGGTTTAGGACGACAGGAAGGACTGACATATGATGTTTATTAGGAAAATAAAACAACCACTCAGCTTCAGACCGTCACTTCCTGTCATTCTCCTGAAGTTAAGGTCACTACTTTTGTCGTCCTGTCAGTTTTATTTTGTAGTAATTCCTTTTCCCCTCTTGTCTCAGGTCACTTCCTGTCCTTATCTTCTTCTGAGTGCCTTTGGGTTATTACAACAATCCTTTTCTTTTCCATGTTAGTGCGAGTTTATGGTTCACTGAAGCACCTTTTGTTATAATCATTCTGTTTTGAAATCTTTTTTTCACGCTAACAGATTTGCTGTCATGTTTTTGTCTTGTTCTCATGTCATCTTACCACTTCCTGTTTTATTTTGAAGTATTGCGTTTTCCTGATGTTGCCTGACAGGCGGCCATCTTTTCTCACCTCTGATAACTGTTCTCCTTCGTTCAGACATTTCTTTGTCCTTGTTCAGAGTTCAGATCTTCTGCTGGTGTTCGTTTCCTACTTTAGTTATTTCTGAGCATTTCTGTGGGACCAACTGTGTGACAAAGCTACTGTTAGCTTGCTAGCTCATCAGTGAGTGCTGATGCAGTACCAGTCTGAGCAGGAAGTGGTTCTGTTCCCAGTAAGGCCAGCCTGAGGTCCTGATAGAGGCCGGTCTTCACAGCTTGATCCAGCATCCCTTTACTGCAGTCCACTCCTACAAAGTGCCTGAAGCCCAGTTCAGCCATCTGGAAACACAAGAAGACCTTTAACCTTCAAACTCCAGCTCTTTAAAACGAAAATTTACAAACTAATAACCTGAACATCTGAAATGATTTTAGGAGCACTGAGGTTGAACAGCTCACCAGTTTAGCCACCAGTCCAGATCCACAGGCCACGTCCAGAACCAGAACCTCCTCACGATTCCCAGAGAAGTTGGCATTGAAGTAGTCCACCACCAGGTTTGGAGCTCTGTAGTTAATGATCTCTGTGTCCTGTTGATGTGAGGCAGTAAAGTCCCTGTTACTCTGGAGTATTTTATTATTAGTAAAAACTGAATATTTGTCTATATTTGACAGTCAAACAGGTCTGTCCTTCCTCGAGAAAAAGAGGACAAAGTGTTATTATGTGCTGATGATTTGCTTTTTTGCACCACATGAAAGTTTAATTCTGAGTTACTCAGAGAGATCAGATCAGATGTGTGTTTGAAGCTGAAAGTCAGATTTTTTCTCTTTCTGTCGGCTGACCTGATCGTACGACTCGGCCCAGCTGTCGTAGAACTTCATGGTCTGCTGGGAGTCGAAGCCGTCGCAGCTCTGGAGGAGAGCCTTCACTTCACCAAAGGTTCTGCTGCCGTTCGACATCTTCACACTTGCCGGAGGAGCAACTTTTAACGTCAAGGTGTCCAGAGGAGACGTGAGGATCTTGAATAAATAAACCTGCCGTCAGAACAATAAGACCAAATGAAAGCATTTCAGTGGAGTTAAAAGGTCCTCAAGTCAAACAACTGGAACATTTTTAATGTTCTGTGTTTAAAAAGACACTTCAAGGTCTTTCATGCGACTCCTCTAGACCAGCTACTCCTCTAGACCAGCTACTCCTCTAGACCAGCTACTCCTCTAGACCAGCGACTCCTCTAGACCAGCTACTCCTCTAGACCAGCTACTCCTCTAGACCAGCGACTCCTCTAGACCAGCTACTCCTCTAGACCAGCGACTTCTCTAGACCAGCTACTCCTCTAGACCAGCGACTACCCTAGACCAGCTACTCCTCTAGACCAGCGACTACCCTAGACCAGCTACTCCTCTAGACCAGCTACTCCTCTAGACCAGCGACTACCCTAGACCAGCTACTCCTCTAGACCAGCTACTCCTCTAGACCAGCGACTACCCTAGACCAGCTACTCCTCTAGACCAGCTACTCCTCTAGACCAGCGACTACTCTAGACCAGCGACTCCTCTAGACCAGCTACTCCTCTAGACCAGCGACTACTCTAGACCAGCTACTCCTCTAGACCAGCGACTACTCTAGACCAGCTACTCCTCTAGACCAGCGACTACTCTAGACCAGCTACTCCTCTAGACCAGCGACTACTCTAGACCAGCTACTCCTCTAGACCAGCTACTCCTCTAGACCAGCGACTACTCTAGACCAGCTACTCCTCTAGACCAGCTACTCCTCTAGACCAGCGACTACCCTAGACCAGCTACTCCTCTAGACCAGCTACTCCTCTAGACCAGCGACTCCTCTAGACCAGCTACTCCTCTAGACCAGCGACTACCCTAGACCAGCTACTCCTCTAGACCAGCTACTCCTCTAGACCAGCGACTCCTCTAGACCAGCTACTCCTCTAGACCAGCTACTCCTCTAGACCAGCGACTACTCTAGACCAGCTACTCCTCTAGACCAGTGACTCCTCTAGACCAGCTACTCCTCTAGACCAGCTACTCCTCTAGACCAGCGACTACCCTAGACCAGCTACTCCTCTAGACCAGCTACTCCTCTAGACCAGCTACTCCTCTAGACCAGCGACTACCCTAGACCAGCGACTACCCTAGACCAGCTACTCCTCTAGACCAGCGACTACCCTAGACCAGCTACTCCTCTAGACCAGCTACTCCTCTAGACCAGCGACTCCTCTAGACCAGCTACTCCTCTAGACCAGCGACTACTCTAGACCAGCTACTCCTCTAGACCAGCTAGACCAGCTACTCCTCTAGACCAGCGACTCCTCTAGACCAGCGACTACTCTAGACCAGCTACTCCTCTAGACCAGTGACTCCTCTAGACCAGCGACTCCTCTAGACCAGCGACTCCTCTAGACTAGCTACTCCTCTAGACCAGCGACTACTCTAGACCAGCTACTCCTCTAGACCAGCTACTCCTCTAGACTAGCTACTCCTCTAGACCAGCGACTACTCTAGACCAGCTACTCCTCTAGACCAGCTACTCCTCTAGACCAGCGACTCCTCTAGACCAGCGACTACTCTAGACCAGCTACTCCTCTAGACCAGCTACTACTCTAGACCAGCTACTCCTCTAGACCAGCTACTCCTCTAGACTAGCGACTCCTCTAGACCAGCTACTCCTCTAGACTAGCTACTCCTCTAGACCAGCGACTCCTCTAGACCAGCGACTACTCTAGACCAGCTACTCCTCTAGACCAGCTACTACTCTAGACCAGCTACTCCTCTAGACCAGCTACTCCTCTAGACCAGCGACTACTCTAGACCAGCTACTCCTCTAGACCAGCTACTCCTCTAGACCAGCGACTACTCTAGACCAGCGACTCCTCTAGACTAGCTACTCCTCTAGACCAGCGACTCCTCTAGACCAGCGACTACTCTAGACCAGCTACTCCTCTAGACCAGCTACTACTCTAGACCAGCTACTCCTCTAGACCAGCTACTCCTCTAGACCAGCGACTACTCTAGACCAGCTACTCCTCTAGACCAGCTACTACTCTAGACCAGCTACTCCTCTAGATCAGTGACTCCTCTAGACCAGCGACTCCTCTAGACCAGTGACTCCTCCAGATCAGTGACTCCTCTAGACCAGCTACTCCTCTAGACCAGGGACTCCTCTAGACCAGGGACTCCTCTAGACCAGCTACTCGCAGGGCCGTTTCAAGTTATTTGGGGGCCCTAGGCGAAAGGGGGACCTGGGGCTGAGAGCTCAGACCATCGTCGCTGCTCCTCTTCAGGATGTAATGACAGCAGAGACCTGTCAGTCACACTGTAGCCACGCCCCACACCATACATTAGACCATAATTCAATAAATGAACATCCTGATGGATTAAAACATTATTTAAACTATCCTCTATCCTATCCTATTATAGTGTTTACAGAGGTACAGACCCCGGTGTTCCACACTGGGCCAGAACTTGATATCAACTGTACAGTCAGAACCGTGAGGGGCGCCAGTCATATGTATTTGCGCATCGTGGTGTGCAGAAGGAATGTCTCAAAATTACGTCATCGAGACAAAAAGCAAAAAAGTGATCCACAAATGCAGACTCCACATGCAAAGTCAAGCATATTTATTTTCAAATCTCGAAAATATATTTACAAATGCACGTGTATTTATACAAATTCATTGATCTTTTTGTATGTCACGTTTTTATACTTGTATTTGGATATTAATAAATGTCTGTATATTTATATATATCATCTTTTATTTCTATTAATCTTTTTGAGACAATTCTATCTCCACAGACGTATAACACTGAACAATAACATGAATAAAAATAGTACATATACAAAATATATAGTTAAATTGAATATGAAAATAAGACTGTAATATAAAATATGCAAACAACATTAACACAATAAAAAATATTTACAGTGTACATGCACATAAAAATGACTTTGCTTCATTAAAAAGATAATCAGATAAATAAGGATCCGTCCATCTTCTCCCTCTTATCCTCTCATAGGGTCAGGGGGGCTGGAGTCTATCCCAGCTGTCTTAGGGTGAAAGACAGGGTACACCCTGGACAAGTGTCCAGTTCATCACAGGACACATAGAGACAGACAACCACTCACACTCACATTCACACCTACGGTCAATTTAAATTAACCAGTTAACCTAATCCCCATGCATGTTTTTGGATGGTGGGAGGAAGCCGGAGTACCAGAGAGAACCCACACAGACATGAGGAGAACATGCAAACTCCACACAGAAAGGCCCCGGGCCGGGAATCAAACCCAGTACCTTCTTACTGTGAGGAGACAGTGCTAACCACTACACCACTGTGCCGCCCCAAAAGTACAGCATGTACAGTCCTGGTCCAAAGTTCCCATACACTTGTAAAGAACATAATGTCATGGCTCTCTTGAGTTTCCAGTTATTTCTACAACTCTGATTTTTCTCTGATAGACTGATTGGAACAGATACTTCTTTGTCATGAAAACATTCATGAAGTTTGGTTCTTTTATGACTTTATTATGGGTGAACTGAAAATGTGAGTCACTCATGATCACTCACAAGATGTTAAGCTCATTTCATTCACACAACTTTCTAAGTCACCAAAGTTGCTCATTCATGTTGCTGTATGTATATTTCTGACCCAGCAGATTTGGTCACATTTTCATTTGACCCATAATAAAGTCATAAAAGAACCAAACCTCATGAATGTTTTTGTGACAAAGAAGTATCTGTTCCAATCAGTCTATTAGAGAAAAATCAGAGTTGTAGAAATAACTGGAAACTCAAGAGAGCCATGACATTATGTTCTTTACAAGGGGATGGAAACTTTGGACCAGGACTGTAACTGGCAGCAATGTTTCAGTTTGAACTACCAACACACTCAAAAAAGTGCACAAAGTGTAAAAACACACATAAAACTGACTTCCTTGCGTGAAGAGACAGTTGTGTGCAAAATGTCTTTAACTGCTGCTCGTGGGCCTTGGCTTCAGCAAAGGCAGCCACGTTACCCCGGCTGCTGCTGTCAAACTATGGGGGAGGGCCCCCTTTGAGGGGGATTTCGACAACAGTGTCATTGGACTTTTTGGTTATAGAATTTAGGGAGGTGCCGCTGCGCTCACATGGATGTTGTAGCTGTTGAACACATAACCAGTCGTTATCAGGGGGCCCCCTTTCAGCTGGGAGCCCTGGGCAATTGCCTAGTTTTTCATAGCTGGTTGCGACAGGCCTGGCTCGTGGCCAGGTTCTGAAAGTTACTTAAGTACAAAAGTAAAGAGTAAAAATGAATTTTTAACTTCATGATAGATGATGCCTCTTTTGATAAATTAGGATTGTTTTCCTCTGTTATTAACAGCCTGCACAGTGTGAATGAGTGAATAAAAGGCATTAACTTAAATCACTCTGTACAAAGGAGCTTTATGAAGTTTGATCCATTTCCTTATATTAGTTTGAGGCAGATCTGCCACATCCAGTATGGCCCAGTATCAGAGCGATGGACCAATCAGCTCAATGAGCTCAATGAGGCGTCTGTGTATATATGTCTGTCTGAGTTCCTCCCCCCACCCATCACAGGTATTTCTCATCATGCCCTACAGCAGCAGATGACATGTCAGTGGAGACACAAACCTGTTTTTAACAGCTGAGAGGCCTTAACACCACTTTTTACAGTTTTTTTCTGTCACTCAGATCAGTTTTACTTCACTCTTTACTTCAAAAAGTTAAAACTTTGTGTTTTTGCAGTAGTAAATAGAGTAGTAATACTAGTAGTAGCAGCACAGAGCAACACCCAGTGACAATGTGGTAAGGCAGAAATGTGGAAATAGTCATTTTTGTGATCATAGCACTAGTAGTAGTAGTAGTAGTAGTAATATTTCCCCAGCAATTGAACTTTTGCTATACTGAATACACTGAGACAGAGGTATTTTAGAAACCTGTAGGAATTCTGATGTTACTCACCTGAGTGAAAGTGATCAAGTGAGGAGGAGAGGAGGAGGAGAGGAGGACTAGAGGAGGAGGAGAGGAGGAGGAGAGGAGGACTAGAGGAGGAGGAGGAGGAGGAGAGGAGGAAGAGAGGAGGAGGAGGAGGAGGAGGAGGCTGGTCCTGACTGGCTGAACTTGTTAAGGCACTAGTCCCTTCAGTGGGTGCTCGTAGTACTGCAGTACTTCCTCCAGGCTGTGACAGTGACGTTTACTGTGAACATTAAACACATCCAGCAGCTGCTTTTTAACAGACAGTCAGACCAGTTCAGTCCTGTTTGCTCACCTGATCAGAAACCAGGTGAGGCAGAAGCTGCTTTATCTTCTGCTTCAAATATCCTTCATGACTGAAGCATCAGCTGACTGATCGATCAATATTTACTCCATCACTTCTCAACATGTGTGACCAGGTGGTCCGTTTTGTTCATTTATGTTGTTTATTTTCACTTTTTCATCTGGTCTGTTGTTTCTTTTGGTTATTGATCTCTATCAGTCATTAGTCCAGCACAGATCCATCTGTTTACTTCCTTTCCTTTGATTATTCTGACATATTTTTCTACTCTGTCTGCTTCTTATTTTTCATGTTATTATAATCTTTGCTGCTGGAACTTCTTTAAGGTTTTATGAGGACCTCAGATTCTGACATGATGATGTTTCATGTGAAGTGAATGTGTTATTAGCTAGGGCTGTCTAAGTTAACATGTTAACACAGATTAATCCATCATCATAAATAATGTGATTAATAATGTTTAGTCATGAACCATCTGAACGTTGGTCCACTAGAGACACCAGACTGGTTTCTTCTTCTGGTCTGGTCTCAGTGAGTCTCTGCAGACCTCTAACAGACCAGCTGATGCTCCTCAGTGGTTGGTCCACACCAAGGCTCTCTGTCCGTCTGTGAGCGACCATCCACTAATAAACTCCATCAATCGCCCTCATTGATCACTGTGGCTGCTCTGATCGAGGCTTCCTGAGCACTTTAGGAGCTTCACAGTCACCAAATATCCACTTCTATAGTCTCCAACTGGAGGAGACGCAGCATCATTGAAGTATAGAGGAGCAGATAGACGAACGATGGTGGACTGATGAGAAATGACTGATTCAAACTGAGAGACGAAACCAGAAGAACAAAATGATCTCTGCTGACATTAAACCCCTGAACAACTTCTCCCTTTACACTGTGCAAGAACAAAATAAGTATGGAAATAAGTATGTAAATCTTAGAATGTAAATAGAAAATAATTATAAAAAGTGCCTTATATACAGATATGAATATGCATTTACAACAACAGCATCAATACTGAATATAAAAACAGGAAATGTACAAATGTATTGCAGTTAGTCAGAATAAATAGATGATATTTAATAGAGCAGCAGCAGTGACTGATGAAGGAGTTTAATAAACACGTTCAGATAGATTCCCTTCTTTAAATATTTTAATTGTTTTGACCCCAAACAAAAGACAGGTTTGTTTGTTTCTATTTTTTCTGGAAGAAATGCAAATTACACTAAAATAAGAAGTGATCTTGGTTTGAGAAATGGTGAAAGAAGACTTCTCGGAAAAAGAAAGAAAGAAAGGAGGAAGTCAGAAAGTGACCAGAGATATTTCCTGAATTATTTCACAATCTGTCCGTCTGCAGTCAGTTCACTTCACTGCCAGAAACTAAAGATGGTGGTTTGGCTCAGAACGGCTCTGTTGGCCTTCATGTTCCTGCTGCAAGGTAAGAGTGAAGTCTCTCTTCTGCTTTTATTCATTTTCAATATTCAGCAACAACACTTCTAACAACAGGATTACATGGAGACCACACATTACTGCCTGAAGCATCAGATGTTCTTCTTCAGCTGAAGGTCTCTTCAAATAACTCCTGAGCGTATCTGGACAGGAACAAAGTAGATCTTAGCCTGCTGTAGCAACATATAATCTACGAACAACATATAGACTGATAACAACATATACTGTAGTGTAATAACAACATATAGACTAATAACAACATATACTGTAGTGTAATAACAACATATAGACTAATAACAACATATACTGTAGTGTAATAACAACATATACTGTAGTGTAATAACAACATATAGACTGATAACAACATATACTGTAGTGTAATAACAACATATACTGTAGTGTAATAACAACATATAGACTAATAACAACATATACTGTAGTGTAATAACAACATATACTGTAGTGTAATAACAACATATAGACTGATAACAACATATACTGTAGTGTAATAACAACATATAGACTGATAACAACATATACTGTAGTGTAATAACAACATATAGACTAATAACAACATATACTGTAGTGTAATAACAACATATAGACTGATAACAACATATACTGTAGTGTAATAACAACATATAGACTAATAACAACATATACTGTAGTGTAATAACAACATATAGACTGATAACAACATATACTGTAGTGTAATAACAACATATACTGTAGTGTAATAACAACATATACTGTAGTGTAATAACAACATATAGACTGATAACAACATATACTGTAGTGTAATAACAACATATAGACTAATAACAACATATACTGTAGTGTAATAACAACATATACTGTAGTGTAATAACAACATATACTGTAGTGTAATAACAACATATAGACTGATAACAACATATACTGTAGTGTAATAACAACATATAGACTAATAACAACATATACTGTAGTGTAATAACAACATATAGACTGATAACAACATATACTGTAGTGTAATAACAACATATACTGTAGTGTAATAACAACATATAGACTAATAACAACATATACTGTAGTGTAATAACAACATATACTGTAGTGTAATAAAAACACATAGACTGATAACAACATATACTGTAGTGTAATAACAACACATAGACTGATAACAACATATACTGTAGTGTAATAACAACATATACTGTAGTGTAATAACAACATATACACTAATAACAACATATACTGTAGTGTAATAACAACACATAGACTGATAACAACATATACTGTAGTGTAATAACAACATATAGACTAATAACAACATATACTGTAGTGTAATAACAACACATAGACTAATAACAACATATACTGTAGTGTAATAACAACATATAGACTAATAACTACATATACTGTAGTGTAATAACAACATATAGACTAATAATGACATATACTGTAGTGTAATAACAACATATAGACTGATAACAACATATACTGTAGTGTAATAACAACATATAGACTGATAACAACATATACTGTAGTGTAATAACAACATATAGACTGATAACAACATATACTGTAGTGTAATAACAACATATAGACTAATAACAACATATACTGTAGTGTAATAACTACATATACTGTAGTGTAATAACAACATATAGACTAATAACGACATATACTGTAGTGTAATAACAACATATAGACTAATAACAACATATAGACTGATAACAACATATACTGTAGTGTAATAACTACATATACTGTAGTGTAATAACAACATATAGACTAATAACAACATATACTGTAGTGTAATAACTGCATATACTGTAGTGTAATAACAACATGTACTGTAGTGTAATAACAACATGTACTGTAGTGTAATAACAACATATAGACTAATAACAACATATACTGTAGTGTAATAACAACATATAGACTAATAACAACATATACTGTAGTGTAATAACTGCATATACTGTAGTGTAATAACAACATGTACTGTAGTGTAATAACAACATATAGACTAATAACAACATATAATGTAGTGTAATAACAACATGTACTGTAGTGTAATAACAACATATACTGTAGTGTAATAACAACATATAGACTAATAACAACATATACTGTAGTGTAATAACTACATATACTGTAGTGTAATAACAACATATAGACTAATAACAACATATACTGTAGTGTAATAACAACATATAGACTAATAACAACATATAGACTGATAACAACATATACTGTAGTGTAATAACAACATATAGACTGATAACAACATATACTGTAGTGTAATAACAACATATAGACTGATAACAACATATACTGTAGTGTAATAACAACATATACTGTAGTGTAATAACAACATATACACTAATAACGACATATACTGTAGTGTAATAACAACATATACTGTAGTGTAATAACAACATATAGACTAATAACAACATATACTGTAGTGTAATAACAACATATACTGTAGTGTAATAACAACATATAGACTAATAACAACATATACTGTAGTGTAATAACAACATATAGACTAATAACAACATATAGACTGATAACAACATATACTGTAGTGTAATAACAACATATAGACTAATAACAACATATACTGTAGTGTAATAACTACATATACTGTAGTGTAATAACAACATATAGACTAATAATGACATATACTGTAGTGTAATAACAACATATAGACTAATAACAACATATAGACTGATAACAACATATACTGTAGTGTAATAACTGCATATACTGTAGTGTAATAACAACATGTACTGTAGTGTAATAACAACATGTACTGTAGTGTAATAACAACATATAGACTAATAACAACATAAACTGTAGTGTAATAACAACATATAGACTAATAACAACATATACTGTAGTGTAATAACAACATATAGACTAATAACAACATATACTGTAGTGTAATAACAACATATAGACTAATAACAACATATACTGTAGTGTAATAACAACATATAGACTAATAACAACATATACTGTAGTGTAATAACAACATATACTGTAGTGTAATAACAACATATAGACTAATAACAACATATACTGTAGTGTAATAACAACATATAGACTAATAACAACATATACTGTAGTGTAATAACTGCATATACTGTAGTGTAATAACAACATGTACTGTAGTGTAATAACAACATATAGACTAATAACAACATATACTGTAGTGTAATAACAACATGTACTGTAGTGTAATAACAACATATACTGTAGTGTAATAACAACATATAGACTAATAACAACATATACTGTAGTGTAATAACTGCATATACTGTAGTGTAATAACAACATATAGACTAATAACAACATATACTGTAGTGTAATAACAACATATAGACTAATAACAACATATACTGTAGTGTAATAACTGCATATACTGTAGTGTAATAACAACATGTACTGTAGTGTAATAACAACATATAGACTATTAACAATAATGAAATGTGAAATAATAAAGATGAAACATGAGCCATGTCCGTGTTTGTTGTGGTGCTGGAATGTTTCATTAAATTCTGTGACCATGGTTTTGTCCAGATGCTGTGGGTCAAACAGTGAACTATCCACCTCCTGTTTGTGCTGTGAAAGGATCGACTGTTACCCTCCTCTGCTCCTTCACTCCTCTTCACTCTGTTCGGGACCAAGGAAGAAACGTTTCAGTGGAGGTCATCAGAGTCGTCTGGTGTCCGAATCATCTGATTTGTCATGGCGGGACTCCATCTGTGTACGACAGCAAAGTAAATATCAAAAGTCGTTACAGGTACCTGGGAGACAAGAAGAGAAACTGCACTTTACAGATCACAGATTTACAGAAGACAGATGAAGCAGTCCTTCGCTTCAGAATGGAAACTAACAGCATCTTAGCACATTTTACTGGACAGCAAGGAGTGACAGTCACAGTCAGTGGTAAGAGCATCCTGCTGTTAACATTTTAGGCATAGTATCATTATTATTATCACTCAATTTAAAGATCTTTCATTATTATATCCTGGCTGTAATACCATCATTCAGCCAGTGCTGCCACCAATAACAGTGGAGTAACTGGAGTTACGTTATGTGGTCAACCATCAGATATCTGATCCCAGAAAAGTGTCACCGCATCCAAGTCTGAAATCTGACCCGAGGTTTGAGACTTATTTGTCACAAAGGTGTAAATGAATCCACATCTGGAGACCTCAGAAAAGAGTCTCAAACAGATGTTTAGTCGTGATTCATAATTACAGGACAACATACTGAAACTGGAGCTGAAGAAAACTAACATGAAATGTGTTTTAGACGAGGTTCCCCTGACGATAAAGAGCTCCAGCGACAGAGAGCTGAAAACAGGCCGAGCAGTCACACTGACCTGCACTGCAAAATGTACTTTCCATCACCTGGACATCACCTGGCTCAAGGATGGCCACGCCCTCCGAGAGACTGGCCCCGCCCTCCATCTTGGTGCTCTGACTGCAAAGGATTCTGGGAACTACACCTGTGGTTTGAAGGTCACCGTCAACTCGTTCTCACAGCCGTACAGCCTAAGCGTGGAGGCCGAAGAGGAAGAAGAAGGAGGTTTGTTAACTTTGATTTTGTTTGATAACCTTTCATTTTAGAATCAGAAAACTCAGATCAAATCCACTCTGTCAGAATCAGGCAAGTAGTATATAGACGATTCAAACAACAGCAATAACAACAGCAGGTGGGACAGTTGGCGTCCATGTTGGTTTTGGTAGCAGAACATGTGAGAGTTGGCGTCCATGTTGGTTTTGGTAGCAGAACATGTGAGAGTTGGCGTCCATGTTGGTTTTGGTAGCAGAACATGTGAGAGTTGGCGTCCATGTTGGTTTTGGTAGCAGAACATGTGAGAGTTGGCGTCCATGTTGGTTTTGGTAGCAGAACATGGGACAGTTGGCGTCCATGTCCAGGCTGAAATGCTGCCTGGTGTTTCCTGCTCCCTGTAATGATTCAGTGAAGCTAACAGGAGTCTGACGTGTTTCACAGGAAGTGGGAAAATGTTTCTGATCATCGGTGTGGCGTTCGCTGTCCTGCTGGCTCTCCTCACTCTCATCTTGGTTCTCTGCATCATTAAAAGGTATTTTATTCCGTCACGAATGCAACCAAACATGTTAATAATATCCCACCTTATAAAGACACATGTTGCTATTTTTATTCTGGTATCTGCAGGAAGCGAGCAGCAGAAAAGGATCATCCAGCTGTGGGAGGAAAGGTGGAACAAAAGGTGAGTCTCTGATTGTCAATCATAACACATTCAGTCATTTTTGTCATATTCATTTTTTCTGTTTATTTCAAGTCCTAAAAGGACACAGTTGTGCCTCTTTTTGGTGTTGGGACTGTTTTGTCTTGACTCCTTCGTGGGAAATATGGGAATGAATGATTGTGTCATACTGATGCTTCATTATTATGATTATTATTATTAATATTATTATTATTATATTATTATATGTGTTTGGCAGAAATGCATCTTTGGTTTGTCAATGATGACGAGCTCTTTGTCCTCGTCCTTCATCTCCTTCTCAGCCTCCAGATGACTTGTACAGTGACACCCTGCCGCCTGCTGAGCAGCAGGAACCAGAACCAGAGGTCAGCTACGCCTCGGTCCAGTTCAGACACAAGAACCAGACCAGGTACTGCAGGACGGACGGAGGCTGCTGGTCTCTGTTCATTCTGTACTTCACAGTTCTCACTTTAATTCTGTTTATTTGTGTCTTCATGTTTAGAGCGGTGGCGGAGGTGGAGGAGGGCATCCTCTACAGCTCCATAGTGAGCAGAGGCTGAAGATCAGCCTGCACGTCATCAGCAGTTACTGTCTCTTAATTAGCTTTAGAAATACTCTTATTGCTGTTCAGACCGTCTGGCAAGCTGAGCTAAATATCCACAAATGTCCTTCCCACTGTACACTTTATTTTTATTTTCTCATTATGTTACACAACAGAGAAACAGGAGGTCCCATTCCAATCAGTGGATGATAATAATAATAATAATAATAATAATAATAATATAAGCATTCCTGTTTCTGAACTGGTTGTGACCAGCTGTAACTGTTCTGAACTCTGCACACCGTCCTCTGAATGCTGAACTGCTGCTGAGCAGTACTACTACCTCTGTAACTACATAGCCATGTTTCGGTGCACAAGCAGTTTTGATGGTGGATTAACTTCCAAGAGTCTTTTTAATCAGACCTGCTTCCATTTGTTTCCAGGTGTGCACCTAAAAAAATCCATTATGATTCTTTCTGTTGTGGGTTCTTCATAGGTTTTATGATTTTATATTTGCAAAACCAAGAAGTAAACCCAGAAGACAGAAAAAACGTGACAAAGTGAAGTATAATAAATAATAGTATTCAGAGGCAATCAGTGAAGTGTCCTGACATCTATGAGCCAAATGCTAACAGCGCAAGCTAATGTTGTGCTAACTGAATGCTAGCAACACGTCAGCTAATCCTGCATAAGTACTCTAGCGGTACCCTTAGTTTTAGCCCAGCACCTCTTACAGTAAACAATCTAACAAAATGGCTGACTTGACGTCCATGATGTCACATTCCCTACTGGACTGGATGGACGCCATCTTGGTTTCAAGTATCCAGATCTTACAATAATCCAGCACATTGTTCATCACGCTAACCCGTTAGCATGAAGCTCTCCACTGAGCCGAATCTCAGACACAAACATCTGTTTTCTTTGGCATGTTTATTTATTAGACTAAAAACTTTTATTTTTTTTTGTTTATTGTCTGTATTGTGCTTGCTATAATTACCTTCACCAAGGAGGTCATGTTTTTGCCGGGGTTTGTTTATCTGTTTGTTGGTTTGCAAAATAACTCAAAAAGTTGTGGACAGATTTTGATGAAATTTTCAGCTTTTGTCGGAAGTGGCCTAACTTAAAACTGATTAATTTCTGGTGGTGATCGGATCCGATTCAAAGGCACCACCAAAAATTTACAAACCAACAAACAAACAAGCAAACAAACAAAAAAGTCACCGCTGCCGCCGCCTTGGTGGAGGTCTGTGCTCTCTGAGTGCTTTTCTAGTTACAAACTCAAGAAAGCTCAAAGAAATTACAACAAAATCACATGAATTGAAGCTCTCTGATTGGATGATTCTTACAACAATGCACTCTGGGACATGAAGGAGGCTTTTCTTCTAGTTGTTATGGACACATGTTAAATTTTATTGACTTGCTTTGTTTTTTTTCCCTCTCAGTTATATTTTTGAATCAATAAAACTTTGTGTTGTTTATTGAATGTAATGTTTGGACATAAAAGTACTTTGTATGGAAATAAAGAATAATTTGATTTGATGGAAAACGCCTCCTAAAAGCAGCTGAATTAAAGCACATCGGTCATGTGAATCTACTTGTTCTCTTCCCGTCTCAGAAAATGTTTCACCGGTTGAGAAACTGATGACAGAAATAAACAGAAACTAGTGACTCTTAACGCTTCACAATCTGATGAAAACAGGAAGTGACAGTTTTTTAATATTAACATGAAGAACTTTTACTGACAGTGATACTTGTTTACTTTGACCAGTAATGCTTAAATTACATGAGGCTGATTGAACCTGTGAGTAATTTTACGACTAACACTTTTACTTTACATGAAGTAATTTTTTTTTTTTAGATACTTTATTTGTCACATATATATCGCTACATACATGAAATTTGAGGGGATTTAACCCATCCCCTCAGGGAGCAGTGGGCTGCCATGTAAGGCGCCTGGGGAGCTGGGGATTCGGTAATACTGCCTTGCTCAAGGGCACCTCGGCAGTGCCCAGGAGGAGAAACTGGCACCTCTCCAGCCACCAGTCCACTCTCCAAACTTGGTCCGACCTGGACTTGAACCGAAAGTCACTACAGACTGAGCTGCTGCCGCCCCCTCATACTCGACCTTCACATTTATTCCATTTAGATTTTACTGCGGTGATGTTTTGTACCTTTTGAAACTGTGTATTTTATTGTGGTGATCAGCTGCTGGTGGTTGGGCTTCACTTCCGGTATCAGAGGTCGTTGTTCCGGCTCAAGATGGCGGCGCCCGACGAGTTGTTTTGCTGGGAAGGAGACTGGGGTCTACCGTCCGTCAGCACCGACTGTCTGGTGGTTCTGGTGAGTGGTCGTTCACACCGGACCGAAGCAGCTCACTGGCCGCCTGCCGGTCCGTTCACACCCAGAAACACGGGTTAAATCACACGATAACTGCGGCTAGCGTTAGCATGCTAACGGCTCAATGAACAACTGACTGACGTTCACCGACAGAAACCGTTTTAACGGTTAAACTGAGCGGAGTCGATCACTTCAGGGTCATCAATCAGTGTTTTCTTATATCGGTTAAACCGCTTTTTTATGACGTATGACTGTTTGAACCGTTAAAAGTCACGTCCTCATTGGTATCATGGTCAACATGCAACAGCAGGGCAGCAACTACATCAGAAGTACACAAGTACTATCAGGTTCAAGTACTGTTAACTTCATGTCGTGTAAGTACAAGATGTAAAAGTACTGTTAGTTTAGTAAGTTTTTAGTTGTAGTACACAAGTATTACAAGTAAGTATCGCTTCATGCAGTAAAAGTACACAAATACACCATCTTGACGTGGTGAAAGTACACAAGTATTATCACTTAATATAGTTATAGTGTCAATTAAAGTGCAAAGGTATGTTCTGCTTCATGTAGTTAAAGAAAGTATCAGTGTAAAAGTGCACAGCTGCTCCATGTAAGTAGCATTATTAAGTGTTCAATATGAAATCATTCCATCCTTTAATATTGAAACACCAAAACAAGGTTTATTGTTGATAAATTTACATTCACTGCATGCTTATTATCACATTGATTGTAAAAGGTAATAAATGGAGGAACTAAAACAGTATTCTAGTAAGTAGTATTTAGCAGTATCTTCAGTGGTAATGTGTCAGAGTTTGTTCTTGTTAATAAAGTTTTTAATCACATCTTTCAATCCAATCAGCTGCAATTCACCATGCGACCACCAGGAGGAAGCAGAGTGTCTGTTATTGATATCTGATTATGAGACAGTCACATTGATCCACGGTAAATATCCAGTTTATTAACAGATATCATCAGATCCTCCAGCATCACCTGCTTCACTTTAACTGGACTCTTTCTTCCTCACTGAGTTCACTACTCTTCATCATTTAGAACAGTTGCTTTCCATGATTGCTGCAACTCGTCCCCCATGCAATGCTTCTGTCTTTTCTGTCTGTGTATTATGTGTGTATTTATTCATTTAATCATAAGAAGAAAACAAACCTCCCCCTCCCTCAAAGTTAATGGACTGACCCGCTGCAGTGTGAAAAGTTTGGTTTCTCCATCTCACTTTAAAAACAGGATGTTACTAAATATTACTGTTTATATTTCATATCAAACACCATATATTCACTCCTGTAACTCAACAGCAAATACATAGAGATATATTTTTTATTATTTTGATATTGTGGTGATGATGTAATGAGCTCAACATGTGGTAGTGATCACATGACCCCGGTACTGCGGTGATCGTCCCATCCCTATGGTCTATGCATCTTTTGAATTATGTGGCAGTCCCATAAGGAGCTCCCATGAAGGCAGTAAAATCCTCCATCTGTGGTGGTCTGGACCAACAGTCATTAGTTTAATCACAAATGCATTTTTCACTGTAATGAGGATTATTTATACTGATGTGATAAACAGACTAACTTTATTTGTTCTGGAAACATTCTCCCAACATTTTCCTAGGGTGGGGGACCCAGTAGGTTTTCTTCTCATGGGGCCCTAAATCCCTGACAGCGGCCCTGCTCATAACATTAACAATGTTAGAGACAAAGCTCAGGTCATAACCTGAACCCTGGTTCTTTATGGTTCTATATGGTTCTCTGTGGTTCTCTGTGGAACAAACGTCTTCACTGCTGCAGATTTATGAGGAAATTCTTCCTCATTTTTTTCTGGCTGTAAAAGTTGAGTTTTCCTTTTTTTATTTACAGAAGAACTGAGTCACTCCAACATTAACTGTGTTTCCTCCCTCTGCTCTCACTCATGCAGTATTTCACATGGTACTTCATGGTATTTATACTAGTTTATAGTAGTGGTACTTTTTGTAGTGATGGATGCCAGCAAACCTCACACAGTAAACAGTGTACTTCACTCTGTATTGAACCCTGAGGAGGAGACTACATTCACTCTGACTTTATTTGATTTATCTCATTTCTGCTGCCGTGTCTTTACAGTAGCAATAATTGATTAATCACCAACTGTTTTGATAATCCATCAATCAATTTGGGAATAAAGTCTAAATTCTCTGATTGCAGCTTCTTCATTGGGAATATTTCCTGTTTTGTTCCTCCTCTGTGACACTAAACAGGACAGAAACACTGATTTTGTAGAAAAGCTACTGATGTGTTGTTTGTGGTGTTGTTGTTGTTGTTGTTGTTGACAACGTTGCTGTCTTGTTGTCTCTCTGCAGGCCTACGCTCAGTTTGCTGGAGCTCCTCTTAAGCTCAGGAAGACCTCCAGTCCCTGGAGGAGTCCCAGCGGTGAGGCTCCTCCTCCTCCTCCTCCTCCTGCTTCTTCTTCTTATTATTATTATTATTATTATTATTATCATCATCATCATCATCATCATTATCATTATCATTGTCTGTTTCCTTTCTCCCCTCAGGGTCACTTCCTACTCTGTGGACCAGTCAGAAAGAGAGTCTGTCCAGACCCTCTGACATCATCATCCACCTCAGAAAACAGGTAACTTGCTTCCCATCATGCATTGTGTTGAAGAAGGAGTCGGTGATTCAGCAGGAAGACTCCAGGCAGGCTATAGTTAGCCACAGAATGCTATGCTAGGCTGGCTGTTGCCTGACTCCCATTGCTCCTAATGTAACGTTATTATGGGATGGATGCGCTGTCACAGGTTAGCGCTAATGTTAGCTCAGTTTCACGAGCGTGTTGAGAACTACGGTGGGCTGCAGATGATGTCCTCTCTCCAGTGTTTGGTTTGAGATGAAGCTAAGCTAAGCTAACAGAAAGACAACCATTATGAGTCTCAGCTGGTTACACTCAAATGGAAACACACACACGCAGGCGCGCGTGCGTGCGTGCGTGTGTGTGTGTGTGTTCTTTAACAACAGGAAGTTACAGCCGGACACACATTCCTGACGGTGCTGATAGCTCTCCTGAAGCTCAGCTGCTGTTCAGGATAATACACTCCCTGTCCACTTCATTAGGAACACCTTGCTAGCACCTCCTCCTTCCACAAGGAGCTGGAAACATTCCCCACAGATTATGCTTCATGTTAGCATGTTAGCATCATGATGTCCCCATCATGTGCTGTTCCTTCACATCAGACCAGGAGACACTTCTCCCGTCTTCTTTTGGTGATTTGTAGCCTCAGTTTCCTGTTGTCAGCTGACAGGAAGTGATACCTGGTGTGGTCTCCTGCTGCTGTTGATCAGCTGATTGTTATGCTTTGACTTTTTTTTAATTGTGATTAACACCGACAGATCTAGTTTTATTTACTCTGAGTTCAGATGGGAGTAGTTAGTGGACCAGAACCAGCACCAGGACCAGAACCAGGTTCCGTGGATCCAGTAAAAACCTTTCCACTGGTTCATGTGTTCATGTTTTCCATGGTGAGGCCTCCCTCAGTCCTCCAACTGTCAACCTTCCCCTCGGCGGTAGTTTTTTACCCAGCAGACAGCTGGAACTCATTACCCAGCATGCTCGGTGCCTCCACGCTGCGGTTGGTTAATCAGAAACCACAACGACGGGAGAAAAGAGGAGGTGCTGCTTCACACTTTAGCTGCTTTTAGCTGCTGTTTATTCACTTCACACCTCCTCCTCCTCCTCCTCTTTTGTCAGGTTACAGTTGAGCTTCTTTCCTCAGTGAAGACTGATCTGTATTTAAAACAACAGTGAAAGGCAGCTCAGCAGCAGTGAAACACATAGCATTAAATAGACATTAAATAGGATTAAATTACACTGAATGACATTAAATAGACATTAAATAGGATTAAATTACACTGAATGACATTAAATAGACATTAAATAGGATTAAATTACACTGAATGACATTAAATAGACATTAAATAGGATTAAATTACACTGAATGACATTAAATAGACATTAAATAGGATTAAATTACACTGAATGACATTAAATAGACATTAAATAGGGTTAAATTACACTGAATGACATTAAATAGACATTAAATAGGATTAAATTACACTGAATGACATTAAATAGACATTAAATTACACTGAATGACATTAAATAGACATTAAATAGGGTTAAATTACACTGAATGACATTAAATAGACATTAAATAGGATTAAATTACACTGAATGACATTAAATAGACATTAGACATTACACTGAATGACATTAAATAGACATTAAATAGGGTTAAATTACACTGAATGAAATTAAATAGACATTAAATAGGATTAAATTACACTGAATGAAATTAAATAGACATTAAATAGGATTAAATTACACTGAATGAAATTAAATAGACATTAAATAGGATTAAATTACACTGAATGACATTAAATAGACATTAAATAGGATTAAATTACACTGAATGACATTAAATAGACATTAAATAGGATTAAATTACACTGAATGAACATTAAATAGACATTAAATAGGATTAAATTACACTGAATGACATTAAATAGACATTAAATAGGATTAAATTACACTGAATGACATTAAATAGACATTAAATAGGATTAAATTACACTGAATGAAATTAAATAGACATTAAATAGGATTAAATTACACTGAATGAAATTAAATAGACATTAAATAGGATTAAATTACACTGAATGACATTAAATAGACATTAAATAGGATTAAATTACACTGAATGACATTAAATAGACATTAAATAGGATTAAATTACACTGAATGAAATTAAATAGACATTAAATAGGATTAAATTACACTGAATGAAATTAAATAGACATTAAATAGGATTAAATTACACTGAATGACATTAAATAGACATTAAATAGGATTAAATTACACTGAATGACATTAAATAGACATTAAATAGGATTAAATTACACTGAATGACATTAAATAGACATTAAATAGGATTAAATTACACTGAATGACATTAAATAGACATTAAATAGGATTAAATTACACTGAATGACATTAAATAGACATGACCTGTCTGTCTGCACTCTCCACCAGCTCACCTGTGCACCTGCTGTAACACCTGAGCTTTGTCTTCTATTAAAGACATTTGGTTTTTCAGAAATACAACGCAGACTACGACCTGTCAGCCAAGGAGGGAGCAGACAGCCTGGCCTTCATCTCCCTGCTGGAGGAGAAGCTGAAGCCTGCTCTGGTGAGACTTCTGTCTGTCCTAGATCTACGCCTTCTGTCTGTCCTAGATCTACGCCTTCTGTCTGTCCTAGATCTTCTGTCCTAGATCTACACCTTCTGTCTGTCCTAGATCTACACCTTCTGTCTGTCCTAGATCTACACCTTCTGTCTGTCCTAGATCTACGCCTTCTGTCTGTCCTAGATCTACACCTTCTGTCTGTCCTAGATCTACGCCTTCTGTCTGTCCTAGATCTACGCCTTCTGTCTGTCCTAGATCTACACCTTCTGGGTGGAGCCTAAGAACTACGTGGATGTGACCCGCCGCTGGTACGCCGACCACATGGCCTTCCCTCTGAACTTCTTCCTGCCAGGCCGGATGCAGCGACAGCAGCTGGAGACACTGAGGCTGCTGAGAGGAGATGAGAGCCTGGAGGCTGGAGAGGAGCTGGAGAAGGAGGTGAGGAGGAGGAGCAGAAGGTGACGGATGTAGGGAGGGAGAGAAGGTGAGGGAAGAAGAGGATGTGAAGGAGGTGGGGAGTCTGTCTACCTGTCCTTCTGTCTGTCTCCTGTCTGAATCATGTAGTCTGGTTCCAGTCTGGTCCCAGTCTGGTCCCAGTCTGGTCCCAGTCTGGTCCCAGTGTCAGAGGTCAGTGGAATGAAGTGAAATATAATGAATACTAAACAGGAAGCTGTTTGTCTTCCAGTTGTACCGAGATGCTGCGGAGTGTTTGAACCTTTTATCACAACGACTGGGATCAAACAAGTTCTTCTTTGGAGACTCGTAAGTTTCAACTTTATTCACAGCTCCTCTCTCCTCCTCTCTCCTCCTACTCCTCCTCCTCTTCTTATAATCCTGACTCCTTGTCTCCTCAGACCCTCCTCTCTCCTCCTCCTCCTCTTCTTGTAATCCTGACTCCTTGTCTCCTCAGACCCTCCTCTCTCCTCCTACTCCTCCTCCTCTTCTTATAATCCTGACTCCTTGTCTCCTCAGACCCTCCTCTCTCCTCCTCCTCCTCTTCTTATAATCCTGACTCCTTGTCTCCTCAGACCCTCCTCTCTGCTCCTCCTCCTCTTATAATCCTGACTCCTTGTCTCCTCAGACCCTCCTCTCTCCTCCTCCTCTTCTTATAATCCTGACTCCTTGTCTCCTCAGACCCTCCTCTCTCCTCCTCCTCTTCTTATAATCCTGGCTCCTTGTCTCCTCAGACCCTCCTCTCTCCTCCTCCTCCTCTTCTTATAATCCTGACTCCTTGTCTCCTCAGACCCTCCTCTCTCCTCCTACTCCTCCTCCTCTTATAATCCTGACTCCTTGTCTCCTCAGACCCTCCTCTCTCCTCCTCCTCTTCTTATAATCCTGGCTCCTTGTCTCCTCAGACCCTCCTCTCTCCTCCTCCTCCTCTTCTTATAATCCTGACTCCTTGTCTCCTCAGACCCTCCTCTCTCCTCCTCCTCCTCCTCTTATAATCCTGACTCCTTGTCTCCTCAGACCCTCCTCTCTCCTCCTCCTCTTCTTATAATCCTGACTCCTTGTCTCCTCAGACCCTCCTCTCTCCTCCTCCTCTTCTTATAATCCTGACTCCTTGTCTCCTCAGACCCTCCTCTCTCCTCCTCCTCCTCTTCTTATAATCCTGGCTCCTTGTCTCCTCAGACCCTCCTCTCTCCTCCTCCTCCTCATCGTCTTATAATCCTGGCTCCTTGTCTCCTCAGACCCTCCTCTCTCCTCCTACTCCTCCTCCTCTTATAATCCTGACTCCTTGTCTCCTCAGACCCTCCTCTCTCCTCCTCCTCTTCTTATAATCCTGACTCCTTGTCTCCTCAGACCCTCCTCTCTCCTCCTCCTCCTCTTCTTATAATCCTGGCTCCTTGTCTCCTCAGACCCTCCTCTCTCCTCCTCCTCCTCTTCTTATAATCCTGACTCCTTGTCTCCTCAGACCCTCCTCTCTCCTCCTCCTCCTCTTCTTATAATCCTGACTCCTTGTCTCCTCAGACCCTCCTCTCTCCTCCTCCTCCTCTTCTTATAATCCTGACTCCTTGTCTCCTCAGACCCTCCTCTCTCCTCCTCCTCCTCTTCTTATAATCCTGACTCCTTGTCTCCTCAGACCCTCCTCTCTCCTCCTCCTCCTCTTCTTATAATCCTGGCTCCTTGTCTCCTCAGACCCTCCTCTCTCCTCCTCCTCCTCTTCTTATAATCCTGACTCCTTGTCTCCTCAGACCCTCCTCTCTCCTCCTCCTCCTCTTCTTATAATCCTGACTCCTTGTCTCCTCAGACCCTCCTCTCTCCTCCTCCTCCTCTTCTTATAATCCTGACTCCTTGTCTCCTCAGACCCTCCTCCCTGGATGCTTATGTTTTCGGTCACTTGGCTCCAGTCCTGAAGTCTAAACTTCCCAACAGGAAGCTGCAGCAGCATCTCAAGTCTTTGGACAACCTGAGCAGCTTCTGCAGCAACATCCTGCTGCTCTACTTCCCCAGAGACGGTCGAGGTGACCTCACCACATGACATCACCACATGACCTCATATAAACTGTCTCAGTGTTTGTCTGAAGGACAGGAAACAGTGAGGACATTCCTTCCTCAGTGAGTCTTCAGTGTTCCTCTGTCTTCTCCATGTTGTTTTTCAGAGACCTCCGGTCAGAAGATGTCCTCGACGCCGCAGCCCGAAGCCGGAGACTTTGATCACGTCCCCAACAAGCGCAGGAAGCAGCTGCTGTCGGCGCTGGTGGCTCTGGGCGCCATGCTGAGCTACGCCCTGCTGACCGGCATGGTGTCCATCCAACACGTCCAGCACGAGGCGCTGGACGAGCCGCCGGGCCTGCACGCCATCAGGTCCCACGACGAGGACGAGGAGGATGGGGACGGCTGAGGAGGATGCTAAGTTCATGTTGAGGCATGGGACTTTATGGAAGTAAAGATGTTAAAGTAATTAGCGATGTGTCACTCTGAAGAGAAAAGTGTTGGTATGATTAAAAACATGAAACCTCGCTGAGGCAGACAGGAAGTGTGGGAGCTGGTTCATGTACAGAAATGAATTTAAAGAGAATTCTTTATATGAGTTAGAGCTTTGTTTAACTTGTTATATTTTTTAAACTCAATAAGAAATACTGAACATT
Source organism: Synanceia verrucosa (assembly GCA_029721515.1). Lineage (NCBI taxonomy): Eukaryota > Metazoa > Chordata > Actinopteri > Perciformes > Synanceiidae > Synanceia > Synanceia verrucosa. The sequence goes on from CM056557.1 coordinate 27,164,823, forward strand.
GATTGGCGGAAAAAATAAATTAATTTTAATTTAAATCTTGATTTTTAATTTATCATTTTTATACACACACATATTTAGAAAATATCTATCTCAGCTCAACACCTGGATCTGTCCAGAGAACCGCAGGGCTGCCAGGGTTCAGGGCCCCCGTTGAGGGCCCCCTTTGAGGGCCCCCTTTAACCCTGCTGGTTCCAGCCTCTCTTCTTTAAAGGAACCACAGTGATCAGACAGGAAGTTAGACCAGAGAACAGAGAAGAACAGGAACACATCCAGCATGTTTCCATGTTTTCTGGCTTCACCCACCCACACCCACCCAACCCGGTCAGGGCCCCGGGGCCGAACAGCTGCACATGACACCATCACACAGGAATCTGCCCTGGCTCCTGTTCACTGCTGGGTTTAATGAGCTGATCTGGAAGCAGTTTGAGCGGCTGAATTCTTCCTCCTCTGGAGCGCAAGCACACAGTCTGAACCCGAACGCACGGAGGATCCGGGTTCAGGATCACGATCAGTTTACCTTCAGTGCATCGCTCCAACAGGAAGAAGGATTCTGGTGCTGTCATGGAGGCAGCGTCTCCTCCCTCCCCTCACCTGCTGTTAAATTCAGGTTGCCGTGGTGACGCTCCAGACTCAGAAACAAACAGTCAGTGTGAGGAGGAGGAGGTCTGCAGAGAACCACAGCAGGAGCCAGTGGCCTCAGATCCCTGGTTCTCTTTGTTCCACCCAGTTTACATTCTGACAACAGCAGCAGACCAGACAGCAGCCAGGGGAACGGGGCCCCAGAGGCCCCCAGGGGCCCCAAACACAACTTGGTCCACTGTTTGTGCAGTTAGGGTTTTAGGAACTCCATTTATCCCAGACATTTGTTACCCACCACCAACCAAACTCTCTCCAAAATGTCTCAGTATTTTATGTATGTATATATACAGAGTATGGAAACCCTCCATCACTGAGTGGTGTTGTTCTCTCTGTACATGATGTTCACATCTGTGGTCCTAGAAATTTGTTTGTTGAAGATGTTTCACCTCTCATCATCCAGGAGGTTTCTTCAGCTCTGTGACATCAGAGACTGGATGTGACATCAGATGGTGATGACGTGATCAGCAGCAGATTGCTGCTCTGTGTCCACTAAATTACATGTTTTTTTAAATGGACCCTTGTGTTATTGGCTCAAATGCCAGCCTGGACAGCAGTAAAGGTGAACGGAGCACCTGTAGGAATCAGCTGAGTCATTCGCCCTGAGTTTAGACTAACAGATAGGCCAGTCTCACAGTGTGGTTCTGAACCCTCTGATGGGTCGCTGGAGGACTGAAAAGCGATCCAGAACAAAAGCTTAGTGGGCCTCTGACCTCTGACCTGCTGCTGGTTACTATGGAGACCAGTGTGAGGCCTGGAGGAGCATCAGTTAGTTCTTAAAGCAGTTATTTTTAAAATACCACTAAAGACTAAAAACAGGATCTGTTTTGAGGCATTATTTAAAATCTAGGACGCTTCCTTATTTGCAACATTTAATAGATATTATAGTTAAATATCTGTATTTATTGGTTTTATCACTTTGTTTAATGTGGCCTCCTGTAAACAGGCTGTTCAAATAAAAGTTTAAGAACAGTGGGGTCTCAGTAGATTACTCCTCTTGACTCGCGCGCTTTATGCTAATCTGCAGTCACTGAGCACGAGCACTTGAGGAGACCTGAGCGCGCGCCAGCAGCAGTTTCTAGCAGCGCTCGTGAACCAGCCGGTTTCTGTCTCCGCTTCTCGGTCTGTCCTGGTTTGTTCTGGTCTGGTCTCTGGTCCGCTCGGACAGTCGGTTGGTTCCACCGGACTGAAACTCTCCGCAGCTCTGGACTCGGTCCTGTTCGGTCCTGTTCGGTTCTATTCGGTCCTGTTCGGTTCTGCTCCGGTTGCCCCGCTGACAGCTGCTGCTGCTCCGGTACTAACCGTCACTTTGGACCCGGCTCTCCTCCGTCTGCTCCATCCGTCACTTTCAAAGTCTTAGACCCGTTTCTGCTGGTCCGGTAGCCCCCCTCCTGGTCCCGGTCCCCTGGTAACCGTGTCAGACATGGGTTGGACTGTCCCGCTTCTGCTGTCAGTTGTCTGTGTTGGACTCTCGGCGGGTGTACCGGACGGACCGGACGTTCAAGGTAACAACACCGAACTGCTGCTGCGTAAACTGAACACACTGAGTTCAACCAAAGCTCTGTTATAAATCCACATGTTTTATTAAATGTCATAATTCACTCTGGCGCTGTTTTAAAAGTCAGAACGTCTCCAGAAGTCCAGTCTGTTCTTTAAGTTGTTGCACAGAAATCTGTGATTTGATTCCGGATCGATAGTTATGAACACATATTGATCTGAGCGGTGAACAGCTGGGCTCTCCTCCTTGTTATCAGGGTGAAGCCATGATCAGGTCAACCAAACTCCACTGGAAAAAAACACATTTTAACTTTAACGATTTAAAGCGCAGGTGGATATATTAATCAATGACGTCAGTTCCGGCTCTGAATCTAACAGTGACCTGTCATCAATCATTATGATTCACTTATTATTGGATGTCTGTTGTTCGTGTGAGTCGTCATGGTAACGGGAGATGATCAGCAGCTGGACAGGAAGTGACTGGTTATCAGAGACTGTGGATTGACTGCTAATGAAGTTTGCTTTTAATTAAGCTTTCAAAATAAAAGCCTGGGAGTTTATTTTGTCACATCAGCTGACCAGACTGAGTGTGTTTGATTGTCAGACTTTGATTAATACTGATATTGATCCTCCTCCTCAGTGATCGACCTCTTGAGTCTTCAGGACTCAAAGCAGAACGTGGCGGCGGTGGAGAAGCTGGCGGGAGGACTGAGCGCGCTCAGTGACGTCTATGTGGTGTCAACGTTTCGGCTGCCGCCAAAGCTGGGCGGTGTGCTGCTGGGTGTCTACAGCAAACAGGACAATAGGAAGTACCTGGAGGTGGCTGTCATGGGGAAGATCAATAAAGGTCAGAAACTGGACAGCTGTGATTCAAACTCCCGGAACTTTATTTAAAACCTCACTTTGTTTCCACAGACGGCCCCAGGTGTCAGGAGTGTAGACAGACCATAATAACCTGACAGCTCAGACCACATACTCCTCTGTGGTTTTATGTGGAAATATTCCCTTTGGAAACTTTCAGACATCGGATGGAGTTTCAAATAAAGTTTTGTGGGATTGAAGGAAAACTGTTTCAATCAATCTTTATTCATTAAAGTAGTTAAACACTTTACAGGAGTGAAGTAGAGATGAGAGGAGCAGCAGCCAATCAGAAGCCAGACTGACTGTTGACCCACCGTCTCCATGACAACTGACATTTTATTCTGCTAACGCTAACACTGCTAATTTTCCATCATCTGCTACTCTGGTTCTGATGGTTTATTTACACTTCCTCCCCTCCTTGTCATCTCCTCCACTCTCTCCTCTCCTCCTCCTCGTCATCTCCTCCACTCTCTCCTCTCCTCTCCTCTCCTCCTCCTCCTCCTGGTCATCTCCTCCACTCTCTCCTCTCCTCCTCCTGGTCATCTCCTCCACTCTCTCCTCTCCTCTCCTCTCCTCCTTCATCATCATCTCCTCCACTCTCTCCTCTCCTCTCCTCTCCTCCTCCTGGTCATCTCCTCCACTCTCTCCTCTCCTCTCCTCCTTCATCATCATCTCCTCCACTCTCTCCTCTCCTCTCCTCTCCTCCTCCTCCTCGTCATCTCCTCCACTCTCTCCTCTCCTCTCCTCCTCCTCCTCGTCATCTCCTCCACTCTCTCCTCTCCTCTCCTCCTCCTCCTCGTCATCTCCTCCACTCTCTCCTCTCCTCCTCCTCCTCTGTCTCCTCCTTTCCTCTGCTTCTCCTCCTTCTCTCTCCTCCTCCTCCAGTCCTGGTCAGGTATGTTCGTTCTGATGGTAAACTCCAGACCGTTAACCTGCAGAATGCTCACCTGTCTGATGGGCGGAGTCACTCCATCATCCTGAGAGTGGGCGGGCTCAGACGGGACAACGTGCACATGGAGCTGTATGTGGACTGCCGATTGGCTGACTCTGGCCAGGGCCTGCCGTCATTGGTGGAGCTGCCCAGAGAGGCGGAGATGGTGGAGGTGCGCCATGGACAGAAGGCCTACAGCCGCCTGCAGGTAGAACACCTGTTTAGTTTACACTGAGGCTGTTAGGGGAGTCACCATGGTAACCTGCTCTCTCTCCTGTCTGTCTCTCAGGGAGCAGTGGAGTCCCTCAGGCTGGTCCTAGGGGGGACAGTCGCTAAAGCTGGGTCTTTGACCGACTGTCCCTTCCAAGGAGACGCTTCATCCTCCAACTCAGGTCAGCTCAGGTTAACCTTTCTCTCCTCACTCTGATTGGACGGTCTTACCTGGTGTCTGACAGGTGTCAGACAGCAGACCTGGACCAGAACTGATTGATTCTCTGATGTTTCTGATTGCTTTAAATTGATCATTTGATGTCTACTCGGTGTTCCAGTGAGCGGGGAGGTGAACTCCATCCTGGGTGAGTTTACACTCTGATGATCAATACTCATCAATAATCACAGTTGATCAGTCTATCACTTTAACCCCACCTGTATTGATCCTGGCACATTGATGGTTTCCTGTCAGGTGATCACACCAAGGCTCTGATTGGTCAGCTCATCATCTTCAACCAGATCCTGGGAGAGCTGAGACAGGACATCAGAGAACAGGTGAGACACAGAGAGACAGGACATCAGAGAACAGGTGAGACACAGAGAGACAGGACATCAGAGAACAGGTGAGACACAGAGAGACAGGACATCAGAGGACATGTGAGACACAGAGAGACAGGACATCAGAGAACAGGTGAGACACAGAGAGACAGGACATCAGAGAACAGGTGAGACACAGAGAGACAGGACATCAGAGGACATGTGAGACACAGAGAGACAGGACATCAGAGAACAGGTGAGACACAGAGAGACAGGATATCAGAGGACATGTGAGACACAAAGAGACAGGACATCAGAGGACAGGTGAGACACAGAGAGACAGGACATCAGAGAACAGGTGAGACACAGAGAGACAGGACATCAGAGAACAGGTGAGACACAGAGAGACAGGACATCAGAGAACAGGTGAGACACAAAGAGACAGGACATCAGAGAACAGGTGAGACACAGAGAGACAGGACATCAGAGAACAGGTGAGACACAAAGAGACAGGACATCAGAGAACAGGTGAGACACAGAGAGACAGGACATCAGAGAACAGGTGAGACACAGAGAGACAGGACATCAGAGAACAGGTGAGACACAAAGAGACAGGACATCAGAGAACAGGTGAGACACAAAGAGACAGGACATCAGAGAACAGGTGAGACAGAGAGACAGGACATCAGAGGACATGTGAGACACAGAGAGACAGGATATCAGAGGACATGTGAGACACAAAGAGACAGGACATCAGAGGACATGTGAGACAGAGAGACAGGACATCAGAGAACAGGTGAGACACAGAGAGACAGGACATCAGAGAACAGGTGAGACACAAAGAGACAGGACATCAGAGAACAGGTGAGACAGAGAGACAGGACATCAGAGGACATGTGAGACACAGAGAGACAGGATATCAGAGGACATGTGAGACACAAAGAGACAGGACATCAGAGGACAGGTGAGACACAGATAGACAGGACATCAGAGAACAGGTGAGACACTGATAGACAGGACATCAGAGGACATGTGAGACACAGAGACAGGACATCAGAGGACATGTGAGACAGAGAGACAGGACATCAGAGGACATGTGAGACACAGAGAGACAGGACATCAGAGAACAGGTGAGCCACAGACAAACAGGACATCAGAGGACAGGTGAGACACAGAGAGACAGGACATCAGAGGACATGTGAGACACAAAGAGACAGGACATCAGAGAACAGGTGAGACACAAAGAGACAGGACATCAGAGGACATGTGAGACACAGAGAGACAGGACATCAGAGGACATGTGAGACACAGAGAGACAGGACATCAGAGAACAGGTGAGACACAAAGAGACAGGACATCAGAGAACAGGTGAGACACAGAGAGACAGGACATCAGAGAACAGGTGAGACACAAAGAGACAGGACATCAGAGAACAGGTGAGACACAGAGAGACAGGACATCAGAGAACAGGTGAGACACAGAGAGACAGGACATCAGAGAACAGGTGAGACACAGAGAGACAGGACACCAGAGAACAGGTGAGACACAGAGAGACAGGACATCAGAGAACAGGTGAGACACAAAGAGACAGGACATCAGAGGACATGTGAGACAGAGAGACAGGACATCAGAGGACATGTGAGACAGAGAGACAGGACATCAGAGAACAAGTGAGACACTGATAGACAGGACATCAGAGAACAGGTGAGACATTGATAGACAGGACATCAGAGGACATGTGAGACACAGAGAGACAGGACATCAGAGGACATGTGAGACACAAAGAGACAGGACATCAGAGAACAAGTGAGACACTGATAGACAGGACATCAGAGAACAGGTGAGACATTGATAGACAGGACATCAGAGGACATGTGAGACACAGAGAGACAGGACATCAGAGGACATGTGAGACACAAAGAGACAGGACATCAGAGAACAGGTGAGACACAAATAGACAGGACATCAGAGGACATGTGAGACAGAGAGACAGAACATCAGAGGACATGTGAGACACAGAGAGACAGGACATCAGAGGACATGTGAGACACAAAGAGACAGGACATCAGAGAACAGGTGAGACACAAAGAGACAGGACATCAGAGAACAGGTGAGACAGAGAGACAGGACATCAGAGGACATGTTAAGCTAAAGTGCTCATAGATCTCCTCTCTCTTCCTCTCCTCCTCTCCTCTCTCTTCCTCTTCTCCTCTCTTCCTCTCCTCTCCTCTCCTCTCTCTTCCTCTCCTCCTCTCTTCCTCTCCTCCTCTCCTCGCTCCTCTTCTCCTCTCTCTTGCTCTCCTCTCCTCTCTCTCCTCAGGTGAAGGAGATGTCTCTGATCAGGAACACTATTCTGGAGTGTCAGGTTTGTGGTGAGTCAGCAGTTTCTTCTTTTTCTGTCAGAGCTGAGTTGACACCTGAGGACCTGATTGAACCCTGTCTCTCTCTCTCTCTCTCTCTCCAGGTTTCCATGAACCTCGCTCTCCCTGCTCTCCCAGTCCTTGTTACAGAGGAGTTTCCTGTCTGGAGAGTCTTCAGTATCCAGGGTTCACCTGTGGTCCTTGTCCACCTGGAAGCACCGGGAACGGGACGCACTGCCAGGACATCGACGAGGCAACTTCTACTACTACTACAACTACTACACACAACAACACACAGCCACAACAGAACTACACAATGACAACATATTACACATATACAACACACACCTGAAACAACACTCTAAGCACACCTGTTATGATGCTAATGCTAACCCCATCATCTGTTGACAGTGCCAGGTGCAGCCTTGTTTCTCTCCTGAAGCCTGTCTGAACACTGAGGGGGGGTTCACCTGTCTGTCCTGTCCACCTGGACTCTGGGGGACACCTCTGTCTGGAACTGGACTGGACTACGCCAAGACACACAGACAGGTAGAGAGAGAGAGACAGACAGGTTAGACAGTATCAGGCCAATATCCTTTAGTCTGAAACAACAATAAAACATGTCTCTCTCTCTCTCTCTCTCTCTCTCTCTCTCAGGACTGTGTGGACATAGATGAGTGTGTCGACCTACCAGACGCCTGCGTATTGAACTCTGTGTGCATCAACACAGTGGTGAGTTCCTGTTGGCGGTGAGGCGGCGCCCTCTGGTGGACGCTGAGCGCTAACACTGAAGACGTGTCCCTGTACTTCTTCAGGGTTCATACAAGTGTGGAGGCTGTAAACCCGGTTTCCTTGGCAACCAGACGTCAGGCTGCTTCCCCAGGAAGTCGTGTGCTGCCTTGACCTTTAACCCCTGTGACACCAACGCCCACTGCACCATGGAGAGGAACGGAGAGGTCGCCTGCACGGTGAGGCGCCACCGACCACCGCCATCTTCGACTGCGTTCATTCGTTTGCTGATGTGTGTGTGTGTGTGTGTGTGTGTGTGTGTGCGCGTGCGTGCGTGCACGCAGTGTAACGTGGGCTGGGCCGGTAACGGCAACACATGTGGACCAGACACCGACATCGACGGGTATCCTGACCGTTCTCTGCCCTGCATGGACAACGACAAACACTGTAAACAGGTGAGACACCTGACGACATCACTTCCTGTCATACTGTGTGTCATTGGTTCATTTAGAGTCAAACTGTCCAGAAGGCAGAGGATGCTGTGTGGCAACGTCCAGTTTCTGATCTACGATGTGTTGAAGAGATGAGTCAGCATCAGTTCATGTTCTGTGGGTTTTCTGGAGCTTTACTGGGTGTTTTATCCATCTATTTTTTGTCTCTTTGGTCTAATGTGACATCACTTCCTGTTGTATCAGTTATTGATTGGTTCTTGTCTCCGTCCACTAGGACAACTGTGTGTTCACTCCGAACTCTGGTCAGGAAGACGCTGACAACGACGGGATCGGAGACCAGTGTGACGAGGACGCCGACGGAGACGGCATCAAAAACGTGGAGGTGTGTACTGCGCTTTGTCATGTGACCATGTATCCATGTGATGATGTGACCATGTGACCATGTGACCTTCAGGATAACTGCCGATTGGTCCCCAACAAAGACCAGCAGAACTCAGACAGTGACTCGTTTGGAGACGCTTGTGATAACTGTCCCAACGTTCCCAACACCGACCAGAGAGACACTGACAGCAACGGACAGGGAGACGCCTGCGACCAGGACATCGACGGGGATGGTGAGACACCCTCAGAGAGACAGGTGGACAGGTAGACAGACAGGTATATTCAGCGCCTCACTTCCTGTTCTCAGGTATCCCAAACGTCCTGGACAACTGTCCAAAGGTCCCGAACCCAATGCAGACGGACAGAGACAGGGACGGAGTGGGAGACGCCTGTGACAGCTGTCCTGAGCTCAGCAACCCCATGCAGGTACAGACCATAGGCTGACTGGAACATGGACGGTCTCCTTGGCAACGGAAGAAAGTGAAGAATAAGCTGAGCTCTCTAAACGTCTCCGTCTTTTCCAGACAGACATCGACAACGACCTGGTGGGAGACGTCTGCGACACCAACCAGGACACGTATGTCTTCCAACTGGACACACCTGTGACCAGGTGTTTTTATGTTTATCGTGTTCATATCTGTGGACCTGGTGCGGACTGTAGTGTGATGTCTTGCAGGGACGGAGACGGTCTCCAGGACAGCAGAGACAACTGTCCAGACATCCCCAACAGCTCCCAGCTGGACTCAGACAACGACGGCCTGGGAGACGACTGTGACCATGACGATGACAATGACGGCGTCCTCGACGACTACGACAACTGCCGACTCATCGTCAACCCCAACCAGAAGGACTCTGACGGTAGTTTATTGATTATTGATTATTGACAAAGCTGGGTGGTCTGAAACATTCTGTCACATTATACTCTCTCTCTCTCTCTATGTCTCTCTCTCTCTCCTTCCTCTCTCACTCTCTCTCTCCTCTCTCTCTCTCTGTCTCTCTCTCTCTCCTTCCTCTCTCACTCTCTCTCTCCTCTTCCTCTCTCTGTCTCTCTCTCTCTGTCTCTCTCTCTCTGCTCTCTCTCTCTCTGTCTCTCTCTCTGTCTCTCCTCTCTCTCTCTCTCTCTCTCTGTCTCTCTCTCCTCTCTCTCTCTCTGTCGCTGTCTCTCTCTCTCTCCTCTCTCTCTCTCTGTCTCTCTCTCCTCTCTCTGTCTCTCTCTCTCCTCTCTCTCTCTCTGTCTCTCTCGCTGTCTCTCTCTCTCTCTCTGTCTCTCCTCTCTCTCTCTCTCCTCTCTCTCTCTCTCTCTGTCTCTCTCTCCTCTCTCTCTCTCTTTCTCTCCTCTCTCTCTCTCTCTCTCTCTCTCTCTCTCCTCTCTCTCTCGCTGTCTCTCTCTCTCTAGTGAATGGCGTTGGAGACGTCTGTGAAAATGACTTTGATAACGATGCAGTGATGGATTTGTTGGACGTTTGTCCAGAGAGCGCAGAGGTCACCTTGACAGACTTCAGAGCCTATCAGACGGTGATCCTGGACCCAGAGGGCGACGCCCAGATCGACCCCACCTGGGTGGTCTTGAACCAGGTGACCACTTGAACATCAGCACTTCATAACTAATTAGTTAAATAATTGCCAGTAATTTACTAAGCTAAATAATAATTTATTACATTAAATAATAATATAGTAATAGCAAACTTTATTTATAACACTTTTCTTAACAAAGTGCTTTACAGAAAAGAGTAGGTTAAAAAAACTAGTCAAAGTATATTTGAAGTATTATTGAAGTATTGATGTACTTGTGACTTGTGCTGTAAAACCTGGTCAGAGTGAACCGGTTCAGCAGAGACCTCCTCAGGTCCAGGTCCACATCAAGATGTAAACACAGTGTTGTGTCCTCAGGGGATGGAGATTGTCCAGACGATGAACAGTGATCCAGGTCTGGCTGTAGGTATGTGTCTTTATTTACCAGAGTCTGGGGGATCTGGGGTCAGACCAGGACTGTCTCAGGACCACAGACCCTGACCTCCTCCGTTTGTCTGCAGGCTACACGGCGTTTAACGGCGTCGACTTCGAGGGAACATTTCATGTCAATACGGTGACCGATGACGACTACGCTGGCTTTATCTTCGGGTATCAGGACTCCTCCAGCTTCTACGTGGTGATGTGGAAGCAGACGGAGCAGGTCTACTGGCAGTCCCTGCCCTTCAGGGCCCAGGCCCAGCCGGCCCTGCAGCTCAAGGTCTCTGCTGCTCTCTGCTGGTCTATACTACTCTCTTTTGGTCTCTCTGCTAATCATCTGCCTCCAGTTCTCTGCTGATCAGCAGCAGGTCTGATTCCCTTGTCCATCCATCCATCCCTCCCTCCCTCCATCCTCTTCCATTTATCCGGTGGCTGCAGCTGCAGCAGGGACTTCCCTCTCTCAAGCTACTTCATCCAGCTCTACTGGGGGGATCTTGAGGCGTTCCCAGACCAGCTGGGAGACGTCTCTCCAGGGTGTCCTGGCTCATCCTTGGGGTCTCCTGTCAGTGGGACGTGCCCACAGTATATATACTGTGTGTGTGTGTGTGTGTGTGTGTGTGTGTGTGTATACAGTGGTGGTCCAAAGTTTCCATCCACTTGTAAAGAACATAATGTCATGGCTCTTTTGAGTTTTTCCAGTTATTTCTACAACTCTGATTTTTCTCTGATAGACTGATTGGACTAAAAACATTCATGAAGTTTGGTTCTTTTATGACTTTATTATGGGTCATATATATATATATATATATATATATATGTATGTACACGTGTACAGATATATATGTGTATGTGTATGGGTCATATATATATATATATATATATATATATATATATATATATATATATATATATATATATATATATATATATATATATATATATATATATATATATATGTATATATATATATATATATATATATATATATATATATATATTGGTGTACCTCTGATCCCTGTGGCTCCTGCAGGCTGTGAAGTCTCGGACCGGACCAGGTCAGTTCTTGAGGAACGCCCTCTGGCACACTGGAGACACACCTGGAGAGGTGAAGCTGCTCTGGAAGGATCCCAGGAACCTGGGCTGGAAAGACAAGACCTCGTACCGCTGGCACCTCAGCCACCGGCCCCAGGTGGGCTACATCAGGTGAGACCAGGACCAGACCTGAAGAGTCTGAAGAGGACTGACACTGCAATATTACAGCATACTGTAGCACAGATACTGCTGAACTCTAGTACAGATGCTGCAGTATAGTAGTGCTGAAGTACAGATACTGTGGTACTCTGTAGTACAGATACCTCTACTTTATAGTACCCTGCTGTACGCTCTAGTACCCTCTACTATCAAAAAAATCAAATCCAGTCAAATCAACGTAATTTAACTGCACTTACAGCAGTAGTGCAGGCAAACCAAAGAACATTACTCCAGGGAACATTAATTAGAGAAAAAAATAATTTAAAACATATACATAAGCACTCCGCCCCCCCATCCCTAACACACACACACACACACACACACATCCACACATATCCCAGAGACGTGTAGCAGCAAAACTGTCACTGTCTGAAAGTCTATTAGCTGCAACCTGTAATTAAAGTGCCAGATAAAGGGACTAAGTTAAATACTATGGCTATGTCTATGACCACGATTAAAGTGCAGTAGTGCAAATTGCTGATCAACAGTGGAGCATCCTGACAGCTTGTGGGATGAAGCTGTTTATCAGTCTTGTAGTGCTGAATTTTATGGTCCGGTACCGTCTGTCTGATGGCAACAGTTCAAAGAGATGGTGAAGCAGGTGTGACGAGTCCCTGAAGAGGTTCATGGTTCTGCTCCTGCAGCGGTTCTGAAAGATGTCTTGGACGGAGGGGAGAGAAACTCTGATGACCCTCTCAGCTCCTCTGACTATCCTCTGCAGGGCTTTCTTGTGTGACATCCTGCAGCTGGAGTACCACGTATGTCAAGACCTTCTCCACCGCACCTCTGTAGAAGGCTCTGTTGGTGGAGAGAGAGGTTTGTTTCAGCTTCCTCAGGAAGTACAGTCTCTGCTGGGCCCATTTTCTGATCTCTAAGGTGTTATTCGTCCAGCTAAGGGTCTGAGAGATCTGTACTCCGAGGAACTTGATGTTCTCTCCACTGTGCGGCTGCTGATGTTGAGGAGGGTGTGCTCGGGCCGTGACCTACGGGAGTCAATGATCATCTCCTTCGATCTGTCCACGCTGAGCACCAGGTTGATCTCCTTGCACTAGCCTTCTAGATGCTTTACTTCTTCCCTGTACATTGATTCCTCATTTCCACGAATGAGTCCCACTACTGCGGTGTCATCCACAAACTTAATGATCTAGTTCCCCTCAAATCTGGGCGCACAGTCATGTGTTAACAGAGTAAACATCAGTGGACTGAGCACACAGCCTTGAGGGGATCCAGTGCTCAGCATGATGGAGTTGAAGGTGTATTTTTCAACACGTCCAGACTGGGGACTCTCCGTTAAAAAGATCCAGAGACGTGGCAGTGTTCAGGCCGAGGAGGAGGAGGAGTTTGTCCATCAGTCTCTGGGGGCTGATGGTACTGAACGCTGAGCTGAAGACAGAGTACAGGATTCTGGCATAGGTGTCCTGATTGTCCATCTGAGAGATGACTGAGTGGTGGATATTGTACTCTCTGATAGCGGTTGGGCTGATAGGCAAACTGGAACGGGTCAAGTGACGCAGGGAGGCTGGCTGTGATGTGTGGTTTGACAAGCCGTTCAAAACACTTCACCACAACTGGTGTCAGTGCGACGGGGCGGTAATCATTCACACAGGTTTCAGATTTCTTTACCACTGGAACAGCGGTGGATGATTTGAAGCATCTGGGGATGATGGCCTGACTGAGGGAGATGTTGAATATGTCAGAACATGTAGGCTTTAAGCACACGTCCTGGGATGTTGTCCAGACCCACTGCCTTACATGGGTTGATCCTGGTTGGGGTCTGTGGCCCGACAGATGGTGGACAAGGACCGGCTCTTCCTCTGGCTGTTGGATTTGATTCCTCAAATTGTGCGAAGAAAGTGTTGAGGCCGTCTGGAAGAGAAGCGTCACTGTCGTTTGTAATCCGTCAGCGCTTGGACTCCCTGCCACATCCATACTACTGCCTGTTACAGTACTCTGTAGTACTCCCTAGTACTCTGCAGTACTCTGTGGTACCCTCTAGTACTCCCTAGTACTCTGTGGTACCCTCTAGTACTCCCTAGTACTCTGTGGTACCCTCTAGTACTCCCTAGTACTCTGCAGTACTCTGTAGTACCCTCTAGTACTCCCTAGTACTCTGTGGTACCCTCTAGTACTCCCTAGTACTCTGTGGTACCCTCTAGTACTCCCTAGTACTCTGCAGTACTCTGTAGTACCTTCTAGTACTCCCTAGTACTCTGTGGTACCCTCTAATACTCAGTAGTACTCTGTGGTACCCTCTAATACTCAGTAGTACTCTGTGGTACCCTCTAATACTCCGTAGTACTCTGTGGTACCCTCTAGTACTCTGTAGTACTCTGTGGTACCCTCTAGTTCTCTGCAGTACTCTGTGGTACCCTCTAGTACTCTCTAGTACTCTGTGGTACCCTCTAGTACTCTGCAGTACTCTGTGGTACCCTCTAGTACTCCCTAGTACTCTGTGGTACCCTCTAGTACTCTGCAGTACTCTGTGGTACCCTCTAGTACTCTGCAGTACTCTGTGGTACCCTCTAGTACTCTGCAGTACTCTGTGGTACCCTCTAGTACTCTCTAGTACTCTGTGGTACCCTCTAGTACTCTGCAGTACTCTGTGGTACCCTCTAGTACTCTGCAGTACTCTGTGATACCCTCTAGTACGCTCTAGTACTCTGTGGTACCCTCTAGTACTCTGCAGTACTCTGTGGTACCCTCTAGTACTCTCTAGTACTCTGTGGTACCCTCTAGTACTCTGCAGTACTCTGTGGTACCCTCTAGTACTCTGCAGTACTCTGTGATACCCTCTAGTACTCTCTAGTACTCTGTGGTACCCTCTAGTACTCTGCAGTACTCTGTGGTACCCTCTAGTACTCTGTAGTACTCTGTGGTACCCTCTAGTGCTCTGCAGTACTCTGTGGTACCCTCTAGTACTCTGTAGTACTCTGTGGTACTCTGTGGTACCCTCTAGTACTCTCTAGTACTCTGTGGTACCCTCTAGTACTCTGCAGTACTCTGTGGTACCCTCTAGTACTCTGTAGTACTCTGTGGTACCCTCTAGTACTCTGCAGTACTCTGTGGTACCCTCTAGTACTCTCTAGTACTCTGTGGTACTCTCTAATATTCCGTAGTACTCTGTGGTACCCTCTAGTACTCTGCAGTACTCTGTGGTACCCTCTAGTACTCTCTAGTACTCTGTGGTACCCTCTAGTACTCTGTAGTACTCTGTGGTACCCTCTAGTACTCTGCAGTACTCTGTGGTACCCTGTAGTACTCCCTAGTACTCTGTGGTACCCTCTAGTACTCTGCAGTACTCTGTGGTACCCTCTAGTACTCCCTAGTTCTCTGTGGTACCCTCTAGTACTCTGCAGTACTCTGTGGTACCCTCTAGTACTCTGCAATACTCTGTGGTACCCTGTAGTACTCCCTAGTACTCTGTAGTACTCTGTAGTTCTCTCTAGTACTCCCTAGTACTCTGTGGTACCCTCTAATATTCCGTAGTACTCTGTGGTACCCTCTAGTACTCTGCAGTACTCTGTAGTTCCCTCTAGTACTCTCTAGTACTCTGTGGTACCCTCTAGTACTCCCCAGTTCTCTGTGGTACCCTCTAGTACTCTGCAGTACTCTGTGGTACCCTCTAGTACTCTGCAGTACTCTGTGGTACCCTCTAGTACTCTCTAGTACTCTGTAGTACTCTGTAGTTCTCTCTAGTACTCCCTAGTACTCTGTGGTACCCTCTAATATTCCGTAGTACTCTGTGGTACCCTCTAGTACTCTGCAGTACTCTGTAGTTCCCTCTAGTACTCTCTAGTACTCTGTGGTACCCTCTAGTACTCTGCATTACTCTGTGGTACCCTCTAGTACTCTCTAGTACTCTGTGGTACCCTCTAGTACTCTGCAGTACTCTGTGGTATCCTCTAGTACTCTCTAGTACTCTGTGGTACCCTCTAGTACTCTCTAGTACTCTGTGGTACTCTCTAGTACTCTGTGGTACCCTCTAGTACTCTGCAGTACTCTGTGGTACCCTCTAGTACTCTGCAGTACTCTGTGGTACTCTGTGGTACCCTCTAGTACTCTCTAGTACTCTGTGGTACCCTCTAGTACTCTGCAGTACTCTGTGGTACCCTCTAGTACTCTCTAGTACTCTGTGGTACCCTCTAGTACTCTGCAGTACTCTGTGGTACCCTCTAGTACTCTGCAGTACTCTGCAGTACTCTGTGGTACCCTCTAGTACTCTCTAGTACTCTGTGGTACCCTCTAGTACTCTGCAGTACTCTGTGGTACCCTCTAGTACTCCCTCTCTCTCTCCTCCTCTCTTTTCTTCTGCTGCATTCTTTCCTCTGTCAGACTTCTTTGTGGCCCCCAGTACCCTATTATACTCGTCTCCATGGCAACCAAAGCCCTGGCAAGAATCCACTTCAGCAACCGTTGATATGCAGATTAGACGAGGGACAGAGAAAAGTTTTCACATGAGACATGAAGACAAGTGTCCGATTATTAATGATCACTGGAGAGACAGAAATACTGGAGACAACATGAGACACAACGTCCACGAAACATGAGACAATGTCCACGAAACATGAGACACAACGTCCACGAAACATGAGACACAACGTCCACGAAACATGAGACAATGTCCACAAAACATGAGACACAAAGTCCACAAAACATGAGACACAACGTCCACAAAACATGAGACACAACGTCCACGAAACATGAGACACAATGTCCACAAAACATGAGACACACCATCCACAACACGAGACACACCGTCCAAGAAACATGAGACACAACGTCCACGAAACATGAGACACAACGTCCACAAATCATGAGACACAATGTCCACGAATCATGAGACACAATGTCCACGAAACATGAGACACACCATCCACAACACGAGACACACCGTCCACGAAACATGAGACACAACGTCCATGAAACATGAGACACAACGTCCACGAATCATGAAACAACGTCCACGAAACATGAGACGTCAACAAAACATGAGACAACGTCCTTTAACTCCATGGGACACTTTCTCATTCTGTCTCGCTGGGAGCGTTTGATCTCTCACACGGTGTGTCCCTGTCTTTCTCTTGTGTCTCAGGGTGAGGCTGTTTGAGGGGACGAACATGGTGGCGGACTCTGGCGTTGTGGTGGACACCACGATGAGAGGAGGACGACTCGGCGTCTTCTGCTTCTCCCAGGAAAACATCATCTGGTCCAACCTGCGCTACAGGTGTAACGGTACGACCCCAAAACTTGAGAGGAGTCAAATGAAATGTCTGTCCTGAATGTCCACAAAGAGACAAGCAGGTGTCTTTACGTTAAATTAGCTCCAGTGTGTCCAGTGAAGTTCATGAAAAAACGTCAAATCTTTTCCTTCACTGTGACGTCTCTGTTTCTTCAGACACGGTCCCTGAAGACTTCCTGTCTCATCGTAAACAGTTCCTGATGCACATCCAGGTGTGAAGCTGCACAGGTACCTGAACGCACCAACAGAGAAGTGACCCTCAGGGGCCTCCGTACAGGTGTGAACGGTGTTGAGCTGGTTCTTTTCTGTGCAGACAAACTTTAAGGCACAATCAGGAGGATTTAATCGATAGTGATGTTTAGACTGGGTTTTATTATTCTGCTGTTCGGGGCGTTTCTGGGCGTCTGGCTGGAGAGGAAGTCGTTAGGAACTCTGCTGGATCGTCCTCGTTGAGCCTTTAACTCTTCAGATTGACTTTAAAAACACAGACAGGTGAGGCGTCTCAACTCGCTCCTTTCAATCAGGTTTTAGTCTTTTTGATCCGAACGTTTCAGACGAGCTGAAACTGGAACAACCAGCCGCCCTGCTGAGAAGTGAAAAGAGGAAAACGGTGGAATATTCCTTTAACATGTCTGTTTTTAATGTACATATCTTTGTTGAAATAAACTCCGACTCTTTTCATAAAAACATGCTTTTGTTTTTCATGTTCACACTAAAATCAGTCACATGCTAGCATGCTAATGTTCACCATTGTAGCTTAGCGTCTTAGCGTGCTTGCATTGGCTAATTATAAATTAGCAGGGGCTGATGGGAATGTGATGTAGTTTTGCAGGTGTTGCATCATAAATGTTTAGATGTTAAAGTCGGTCTTCTCTTTTTCTGGTTCAGTTTCACTTCTAGAAAATCAGGACTTATCGTGTTTGAGGCACTTCCTTGCTCTGATTTTATGGACTTTCCCATAATCCCTTGTGTTTTGGTTCCCATGGCAACGGTCTGGTCCAGTTCTATTACTGCTTTAATAATTAATAATGATTCATTCATATTTTCAATTTAATTTAACCTCACGTCGACCTGATGAGTCACAGGATGAACCATCTTTCATCACCTCCATCCCATAACAGTTGACTGTTTCTGCAAACAGTTTCCTGTCGTCTTGCTGGTGTGGTTGGGGTCGCGACCCCTGGGCCGGGGAAGCCGGGACGAGTGCAATATTATAGGAGGGACAACAGTGCACCACATCCTGGACCTGCCCGACCCCGGGAGGAAACGCATCACACTCCCTGAAACACACAGCGATGAAAATAAAAGCAAAACACATCATTTTATTTTTTAAATCTCATGCTTTTATTTTGTGGCTTTGAGGCTCCCTACTAGCAGCTTCCTGCCTCTGAATGGTTTTATTTTGAAAAACTCACCAAACGTAATATGCACAAGCTCCTCTGCTGCTCCTCTGAAGCTCCTCTGAAGCTCCTCTGCTGCTCCTCTGCTGCTCCTCTGAAGCTCCTCTGAAGCTCCTCTGCTGCTCCTCTGAAGCTCCTCTGAAGCTCCTCTGCTGCTCCTCTGAAGCTCCTCTGAAGCTCCTCTGCTGCTCCTCTGCTGCTCCTCTGAAGCTCCTCTGCTGCTCCTCTGCTGCTCCTCTGAAGCTCCTCTGAAGCTCCTCTGCTGCTCCTCTGAAGCTCCTCTGAAGCTCCTCTGCTGCTCCTCTGAAGCTCCTCTGAAGCTCCTCTGCTGCTCCTCTGAAGCTCCTCTGCTGCTCCTCTGAAGCTCCTCTGCTGCTCCTCTGCTGCTCCTCTGAAGCTCCTCTGAAGCTCCTCTGCTGCTCCTCTGAAGCTCCTCTGCTGCTCCTCTGCTGCTCCTCTGAAGCTCCTCTGAAGCTCCTCTGCTGCTCCTCTGAAGCTCCTCTGCTGCTCCTCTGAAGCTCCTCTGCAGCTCCTCTGCTGCTCCTCTGAAGCTCCTCTGCTGCTCCTCTGCTGCTCCTCTGAAGCTCCTCTGAAGCTCCTCTGCTGCTCCTCTGAAGCTCCTCTGCTGCTCCTCTGCTGCTCCTCTGAAGCTCCTCTGCTGCTCCTCTGCTGCTCCTCAGAAGCTCCTCTGCTGCTCCTCTGCTGCTCCTCTGAAGCTCCTCTGCTGCTCCTCTGCTGCTCCTCTGAAGCTCCTCTGCTGCTCCTCAGAAGCTCCTCTGAAGCTCCTCTGCTGCTCCTCTAAAGCTCCTCTGCTGCTCCTCAGAAGCTCCTCTGAAGCTCCTCTGAAGCTCCTCTGCTGCTCCTCTAAAGCTCCTCTGCTGCTCCTCAGAAGCTCCTCTGAAGCTCCTCTGCTGCTCCTCTGCTGCTCCTCAGAAGCTCCTCTGAAGCTCCTCTGCTGCTCCTCTGAAGCTCCTCTGCTGCTCCTCTGAAGCTCCTCTGCTGCTCCTCTGAAGCTCCTCTGCTGCTCCTCTGCTGCTCCTCTGAAGCTCCTCTGCTGCTCCTCTGCTGCTCCTCAGAAGCTCCTCTGAAGCTCCTCTGCTGCTCCTCTAAAGCTCCTCTGCTGCTCCTCAGAAGCTCCTCTGAAGCTCCTCTGCTGCTCCTCTGCTGCTCCTCAGAAGCTCCTCTGAAGCTCCTCTGCTGCTCCTCTGAAGCTCCTCTGCTGCTCCTCAGAAGCTCCTCTGCTGCTCCTCTGCTGCTCCTCTGAAGCTCCTCTGCTGCTCCTCTGCTGCTCCTCTGAAGCTCCTCTGCTGCTCCTCTGCTGCTCCTCTGAAGCTCCTCTGCTGCTCCTCTGCTGCTCCTCTGAAGCTCCTCTGCTGCTCCTCTGCTGCTCCTCAGAAGCTCCTCTGAAGCTCCTCTGCTGCTCCTCTGCTGCTCCTCTGAAGCTCCTCTGCTGCTCCTCAGAAGCTCCTCTGAAGCTCCTCTGCTGCTCCTCTGCTGCTCCTCAGAAGCTCCTCTGCTGCTCCTCTGCTGCTCCTCTGAAGCTCCTCTGCTGCTCCTCTGCTGCTCCTCAGAAGCTCCTCTGAAGCTCCTCTGCTGCTCCTCTGCTGCTCCTCTGAAGCTCCTCTGCTGCTCCTCTGCTGCTCCTCTGAAGCTCCTCTGCTGCTCCTCTGCTGCTCCTCTGAAGCTCCTCTGAAGCTCCTCTGCTGCTCCTCTGCTGCTCCTCTGAAGCTCCTCTGCTGCTCCTCTGCTGCTCCTCTGAAGCTCCTCTGCTGCTCCTCTGCTGCTCCTCTGAAGCTCCTCTGAAGCTCCTCTGCTGCTCCTCTGCTGCTCCTCTGAAGCTCCTCTGAAGCTCCTCTGCTGCTCCTCTGAAGCTCCTCTGCTGCTCCTCTGCTGCTCCTCAGAAGCTCCTCTGCTGCTCCTCTGCTGCTCCTCTGAAGCTCCTCTGCTGCTCCTCTGAAGCTCCTCTGCTGCTCCTCAGAAGCTCCTCTGCTGCTCCTCTGCTGCTCCTCTGAAGCTCCTCTGAAGCTCCTCTGCTGCTCCTCTGAAGCTCCTCTGCTGCTCCTCTGAAGCTCCTCTGCTGCTCCTCTGCTGCTCCTCTGAAGCTCCTCTGAAGCTCCTCTGCTGCTCCTCTGAAGCTCCTCTGCTGCTCCTCTGCTGCTCCTCTGAAGCTCCTCTGCTGCTCCTCTGAAGCTCCTCTGCTGCTCCTCTGCTGCTCCTCTGAAGCTCCTCTGCTGCTCCTCTGAAGCTCCTCTGCTGCTCCTCTGAAGCTCCTCTGCTGCTCCTCTGAAGCTCCTCTGCTGCTCCTCTGCTGCTCCTCTGAAGCTCCTCTGCTGCTCCTCTGCTGCTCCTCTGAAGCTCCTCTGCTGCTCCTCTGCTGCTCCTCTGAAGCTCCTCTGAAGCTCCTCTGCTGCTCCTCTGAAGCTCCTCTGAAGCGTCAGGAGGTTTCTGGTCTGTGGAGGGTTTCAGTCTCAGTCCTGGTTTTGGTCCAGACCCCCCTAGCTCTAACAAAAGGCCTGAGCTACTCATTGAGGTGTAGAGGGGCCCAGGAGGGGCCCTGCTCCGCTCTTAAAGGGACAGACACTCACTGAGTCCATGGACTGAAAACTTTATCTAAAAGTCTGATCATGACGTGGAGCCCCCTGTTGTCTGACTGCTGCTACTGCACCTCTTACTGAACCTCCTCCTGCTCCCCTTACTGCTCCTCCAGCTGATCGGAGGCCAGCAAAGTGAGTCAGTGACTCAGTGATCGTCAGCTTTCTGCAGAACAGAGTCAGCAAATTAATACCTGATCATTTCATGATATAAATGACAAAGGAAACTATTATCATTATTCATGAAATTCACCAGGAAATGAGTCAACAGCAACCAAGTTAACCAGAGTACACATTAATATATTCTCGGAAATATTGCCAGATACACATGGAAATTCTTTCATCATTTTATTTATCATGAGTATATTCCTCACAAGCATTCTGTGATTATGTATGAAATTAATTTTATCAGTGCAATGTATAGTTTATATATGCTCTGTAAATATTCCCTAATATAAACAGAATGTATTTATTTAATTAATTATTTATACATTCTCTATAAATATAGACATGAAATTATTTATTCAATTTAATTTATTCTAAATATATTTTCTATAAATATTCCCTTAAACATGTGAAATTAATTTATTGGACTAATTTATTATTCTCCATATATTCCCTTAGGTACATGAAATTAACCAGATTACACATGTATTTATCCTTCATTTATTTTATTCTTATAATTTATTCTTTATAAATAGTCTGTGATCATACAAGAAATTAAATAAATAAAAATTATGTAAAACTATAATGAAATCAAATTATTATTCTCTGTAAATCTTCTCATCTAATAAATTAATAAATAAACTATTATTACTATATTATTATGACATAACTGCTGCAGCCTATCTTTATTAACAGCTCATTATTATTAAATGAAACAAAGACTTACTTACAGGATGTGGACATATTAGCACTTCAGTAGTGACTTTGAAATTACTTGTAACTTATTTATTAAGCAGACAAGAAATATTTATTTAAACATTGGAGAAAAAAAAGAAGGTTTTAAATAAAGTTTTTAACTTCCTGGAGGTCTGAAATAAAAATAACTGTAGAGTGTGTGTGTGTGTGTGTGTGTGTGTGTGTGTCATGTCAGTTGTGCAGCAGCTGTTGGTCTTCACTGATTTATTTAGAAACGTCTGAAGCTCCCAGTCAGCTGTGAACGCACCGTGAGGCGAAGACCAGGACCAGAGGGACACCAGAGGCCTGGACTCAGGTCCTGGACTGAGGCCTGGACAGAGTCCTGCAGGTTCCAGAGTCCCCCTTTTGGACGGTTCCCTTGACGACGGACCGAGGACATGGACAGACTCTGATCCTGGATCAGCTGAAGGTGAGAAGAGACCAGTTTCACTTCAGTGTTTGGTTCCTCTTCACAGTTGACTACTACTACGATCAATAATAACAATAATAAATCTACTACTAATAATAATAAGTATAATACCTTGTATCAATAATGAATATTAATAATTGAAATAAACAGTTTATTGTTATTCAGGCTTAAAATCTTAAAAGTCATTTTAATCAGAGAATGAAACAGTCCAGGAGCATTGTGGGAAATGTAGGCTCTAAACAATATTTAAAAAATAAAACATATGATATACATCATATTGTATCTGACCTGCTTATACATTATTAATATTAAGATGTCAGGAGAGCAGGCATCAGAGCTGAAATATTATATATATATATATATATATAGTGAGTGAGAGTCAGAATATAAGCACAGACTTATTTCCAAGAACCAGAGAAAAATAAGTTCATCTTTTATCAGTAAATAAATCTGTTTAATGTGTTCAATTCAAATGGAAGTTTTTCAGTATTTGATGATCTGGATCATCCAGTCCTAAACTTTATTATTATTCATAACTGATCAAGTAAAGTAAAGGACACAGAACCAGAGGGGCCCCTGAAGGCCTCTGAGGGCCCTTCAGGTCAGTCACCTGGCCTCAGGTCACATGACTAAAGGAGGTGTGTTCAGAGGCTGTGGCTAACTGACCAATGAATGGGCAGCACAGGAATAAGCCCCGCCCCCTCCCTGTTGTTTGTTCTGAAGGAAAAAAAAACGACAAAAGTCCAGAGAGAGAGAGAGAGCGAGAGAGAGAGAGAGAGGTTTTTATTCTTATCATGTCTCAAATACCAAGGAGAAATAAAAAGAAAACTGCAAACCAAACCAAAATATCACCTTTTACAGTGTGAAACGTTTTACAGTACAGCCATAATTTAAGATTTTTAAGATTTAAGAATATTTGTATATATAATATACTATAATATCTCTCTCTCAGAGTCCAGGTGATCTCTGAGGCTCCGCCCCTCCCCGTTCCGATGGATCCTCAGGTGTTGCCATGGAAACACTGTATCCACCTGACCCTGCTACTGGTCCAGCTGAGTTTACCTGAAGGTACAGTGAACATTGTTAGCATCACCTGGCTAAAAGCAAGCATCTGTCTGTCTTCAAAATAAAAGCCTCTGGTTTCTTCTCTTTTTTTAATTTTGAACAAACTTATGTGCCTCAAAAGAACTATAACATCTAATACAGCCGACTGACAGCTCTCATTAGACGCTGCGATGACATCACTACGACGTCATCAGGTTTCCTGACGTTCAAACCTTTCCTCTCTGCAGTTGCAGCTTCCTGTCAGATCCTGAGGTGCAACTCGGACTTTGTGGCGGCGACGCTGAACGTGGGCGCAGGAGGAGGTGCAGCAGCAGCAGGAGGAGGAGGTGCAGCAGGAGGAGGAGGTGCAGCAGCAGCAGGAGGAGGAGGAGGAGGTGCAGCAGCAGCAGGAGGAGGAGGAGGAGGTGCAGCAGCAGGAGGAGGTGCAGCAGCAGCAGGAGGAGGAGGAGGTGCACTCAGCAGGGAGTTGGTGAACGCCGGCTACTGCAGCGCCCTGCGCTCCTACTCCATGTGCACTAAGCGGATGGCTCGGTCGTGTCGTGGCGACCTGGTCTACCACTCTGCGGTCCAGGGTATCGAGGACCTGCTGATCCAGCACCGCTGCCCTCGAGCCGGACCGACCGTTCAGCCGCGACCGCCGCCTCAGGGCACACTGTCGGCAGACGCCTGCCTCTACGAGAGGAGCCTGTTCGGCCGGGAGCGTCGGACGCTGGAGTACCTGCACTGCGGCGTCTTCGGCGACCCTCATGTTCGAACCTTCGACGACGACTTCCAGACATGTGCCGTGCCAGGGGCGTGGCCTCTTATCGACAACGACTTCCTGTATGTACAGGCCACCAGCACGCCAACGAGAGGGGGCACGCACGCCACGGCGCTCACCAAGGTGAGTCACACCTGTCCAAGAGGTGAAGGTCAAAATAAAAGCCTTTAATGACAAGAATCAAAGTAGCAACAAAAGATGAATTTAAGAAGTAAAGTAGAGAAAGAAAAAAATACATGAACAGAAAAATAACAAGGAAGGAAGGAAAGACAGGACAGGACAGGACAGGGGAGACTAGACTCTTTTTACCTGAGAAAAAGGTTCACAGGAAACAATCAGGACAGGAAGTAACAAGATCTGAAACAAGCGGGAACATGGTTACTTCAAAATAAAAGAGTGAAAGTTCAACAGAATCAGTCAAACAGGTAAAACTGGACATGAATGAAAAAACAGGTTCACAGGAGGAAACAAGGGCAGGAAGTGAAATGATCTGGAACGAGCGGGTTACTTCAAAATAAAACAGGAAGTGACAGAACAAACCGGACTGAATGTCTCTGTCGTTCCAGATCACCATCATCTTTAAGAACTGGCGTCAGTGTGTCGACCAGCAGCTCTACCAGGCCGAGCTCGACAACGTTCCCGCTGCCTTCGCTGACGGCTCGGTGTCGAGCGGCGAGCGGCGAGGTCACCACAGCCTGACGGTCCGGACGCAGAGCCCCGGGCGTCACGCAGAGATCCGGGCGGCTCACATCGGCACGCTGCTGGTGGTCCGTCAGAGCGGCCGCTCGCTCGGCCTCTCGGTGCGTTCGCCCCGAGGTGTCGTGGAGGCGTTCGGGCCGGACCAGGACCTGCAGCTGTGTGTGTGGGGGTGCCCCGCCTCCCAGAGGCTGGACTGGCTCCGCCCCTGGCCAGGCTCCTCCCCTGCCGCTCAGGATCACTGCGCTGCGCTGCTTCCTGCCAGAGACGTCTATTACCGGGCTTGCGTGTTCGACCTGATCACCAGCGGGGACCTGAACTCCAGCTTGGCGGCTGTCGGCGCTCTGCAGGACGCCAGAAGCATGATGTCTGACCTGAGGGTGCACCTGCTGCCGGTGGAGTCCGCCGGGCCGCACCGAGCGCCGCTGCTGCTGCTCGGCATGCTGGGAACTCTGGCCACTGAACTGCTCATCATGTGACCACGTGGACGATGACATCACTACACCTGTGGTCATGTGTCCGCAGCAGATCCAACATGGTGCCCCGAGCTGTCAGAGACTTTAACCTGATCCTTTCTGAGGCTGAAGCCTCCAGAACATCTGAAAGATGAAAGGAAATCAATTTAAGTTTTGAATATATATATATTTTTATGTGTGTGTGTGTGTGTATTGATCCAGAAGCATAGCATGATGACCACCAACCATGCTGAGGTGCTACGAGTCAAAAGAACGTCACATGGACCCAAGGTTCCCAGCAGACCACTGACCAAAGCATCACTTCCTCCAGGTGTTCCCTTCACACCTGGCCATCCAGGTCATGTGAAAGAAAACATGATCCATCAGACCAGACCGGTCCCTGGTCCAGTTCTTCAGGTGGTGGACAGGATTCAGCCTGGAACAGTCCAAACCCTCCAGACTGCTCTGGATCCAGACTCCTTTCTATGTTCAGCAGCATGAACTCCTCTGCTCTGTTGGATCAGACCACCAGGACCAGACCTGCATCAGTGATCCTTGTCCTCTCATGACCCTGTCTCTGGTTCTCCACTGGTCCTTCCTTGGACCACTTTTGATAGATCCTGACCACTGCAGACCAGGAACAGCCCACCAGAGCTGCAGGTCTGCAGATGCTCTGATCCAGTCCTCTAGACATCACTGTTTGCTTCTTTTTCCTGCTTCTGATGAGGTGGATGTCTGATCAGGGAGGACAGGTTTCAAAAAGTTCTGGGGAAACATTTGACAGGTCAGATGGTAAAAACAATGGAGCTGATGGAGAAACACCAGTTTTTCTTCTAGAAAGGGTCATGAAGAGTTTTTTATAAATGCAGCTGATCAGGATTCAGGACATGAAGGACCTTCTGAACCTCACGTCACTGAGATATTCCACACTGATACATCAACTCTGAGGACGAGATGAAGAAGAGATGATCGGTGTCACTGGGTTCAGCCTCAGAGCAGGTCCTCAGGTCCAGACTGAGTCCTGTCCACCACCTGGAGAACTGGACCAGGGACCAGTGGAGGGGGGTGGTCTGGTCTGATAGATCATGTTTTCTTTGGTAGGCAGCGATGCCTTGGGTCCATCCATGTTCCTCCATCACTTTACCTCCTCCCTCAGCACTGCTGCAGACCATGTTCACCTGTCATGAAACCA
The DNA here is from genome assembly GCA_029721515.1 of Synanceia verrucosa. NCBI lineage: Eukaryota > Metazoa > Chordata > Actinopteri > Perciformes > Synanceiidae > Synanceia > Synanceia verrucosa. Next base: position 27,191,346 of record CM056557.1, read on the forward strand.
TGTTCCTGATGGCTGTGGCCTCTTTGTGGTCCAGGACTGGTTTGACATGTTGACTTGGATCATCTGTGGGAGGTTCTGATCCATGGAGGCTCCACCTGGAAGCTTCAGGACTGGAAGGATCTGCTGCTCACATCTTCAGAGGTCCACATAACCGAGCAGACCTGCAGGGTCTGGAGGGTCACATGTTAGGAAGCTGGTCGTAATGTGATGAAACCTCTCTGGCCGCATTCATTATTGTTTCCATGGATACGCTTAATAAAGTTTCCACAGAAAATGATTTTTTTAGTAAATTTGTATGAGGGAAAATATATGAGGAGCAGGACGTCCTCAGAGTTAAGATAAGATAAAATCAGATAAGATCAGACAAGTATTCTTATAAGATGAGCATAAAGATAACTTTATTCACCCTGAATGAAATTCTCGAAACTGACAGAAGGACTTCCAACTGACTCTGAGTCAGATTCTGTCAAACATCCTGAGAAAATGAGTCCACTTCCTGAGAACCCTGCAGGAGCATAAATATGAGAAGACCAGGACCAGAGAGAGTCCAGACCGTCGGGCCAGGACCAGAGAAATTCCAGACCGTCGGGCCAGGACCTTCAGGTCTTCACAGGTCATCAGTGAGTCTTCATCTTCTTCTGCTGCAGGAGCATTTTCATCTCCTCTTTACTTCAGATGCTTGTTAAAAACGTTAAAAACTCATTTCAGACTTTTTTTTTTATTTCTGTCAGAAAACATTCAAACCTGCACTTTAATATGAATCCGAAATATATTTTTGCATGTTTGCAAATGCTTAAATTTAACTCCTGAACTTCATTTCCTTTATTGTTTACATTTTGTTTATTTATATTTGTTGCACAGCTGCATAATAATAATAATAATTAACATAAATCGTGTTTGAAATTCTTACATTATTAATAATTTCAAACATGTTTTATGTTGATTTTTTTATATAAAGAGAATTATCATGACATGATATGTCGCAGTGCATCCTGGGTACCTGTCCTACCTGTCTCTGGTGCTGTGGGCGGAGCTTGCAGCAGGTGCGGTGTTACGGATGGTCTCAGCAGACGAGCGGAGCCTCATCGAGAGCCTTCAGACGGCGCTGCAGCGCTACAGCAACAACCTGACCCAGACGGTGAGACCGGACGCTTTCCCCCCAAACTCCATGCAAAAAACATGCATTTTTCAGTCATGTCTTAATACGGAAAGCTGTTTGTCTTAATTAATGTTCTGTGGGTCTTTTCAGATGGGTCTGCCGGACGTGTCCTGCACGGAAAACCTGGAACAGGTACGCCCTGTTTGTCCTGAGGGTGGCGCTAAAGCTTTCTGCCTCTTCACTGAGTAGATTCTGTGCTCTTATATGACGTTGAGAAGTAAAGGACTTTGATAAATAACCTGCCAGTCATTTGTAAATATGAGCTAGTCCACTGGTTGAAATCATGTGTTTTCTGAATGTGCTTTGGTGCAGAGCTCCACGGCAGCAGAGAGGCTGTCCCACTATCAGCTCTGTGCAGATCCGGTCGTCCTCTGTCCGGATGACGGGACCCGGTGTCAGATCGACAGGCTGCAGAACGACCTGCTGGGTCACCTGGTGAGTCTGACTGTCACTGCTGGAGACAAACAGGAAGCCGTTGATCAGAGAGAGGTTGAGTGTTTGTTTGTTTGTTGTTTGTTTGTGTCTGCAGAGGGAGTCCTACCAGGAGGTGGTGTGTCCGGCCTCCTCCTGCTCCCTGCAGCCAGACTTCAGCCGCTCCTCTGCGGCTCTTCGCTGCCTCCAGTGCTGGAAGCAGCAGGTTGAAGCTCTGAGCCTCAACACTCTGTGACCCTGTGACCTTCTGACCTCATCACCATCATCGCCTCATCCTCATCACAACCAAAGCAAATCAAAAGCATCACTGCTTCCTAAAAGATCAGCAGATACTGAGAGCTGCTGACTCTTACTATGATTATTCTTTTTTCTGACATCTCTTCTCATTTGAAACAGAAATGTTTCTTTTCAGAGTAAATTATATTTTCTATAAATGGACTGTTAATATAAATTATATGTATTACAATATATTTGCTATGACATGTTTCTCTGGCTCCTAATTTTATTTTTATTTAATGCTTTTTTCATTTATCAATGTGATTCTAAAAGAGGGATTCGATCAAACTTTATTGATCTTCCAGTCGGCGCCCTCCAGGAAGTTTAAGCTGTAGCAGCAGCACAGAATCCAGAAGCAGAAATAAAAGACATAGAAAAGCAGAAGGAATGAATGTGAGTCATCAAAATACAAAAATTAGCCTCAGCTGCTAAAATGAGCTTCTAGCATCACCTGTTGTTAGCCTCACCTGTTAGCATCAGCTTTTAGCATCACGTGTTAGCCTCATGTTGCCTGTAGCCATGATGCTAGCTGTTCCTCTCTGGAACGTTTGTTTAAACAGACAGAAAGTTTCCGCTGAGTCGACAGAAACGAACAGAAAAAGGTCACTTTGTTTTTCGCTCAACAGGAAATTCTTCTGACACGTTTTGTTTCTGTGTCCTCATTCCTCTGCAGACAGGAAACCATGATAAACTCCAGCTTATCGAACACAATATTTCTGAAATATCGAGAAAGAAATTTTATTTTTCTGCTCCAGTTCCTTCTTGAAGAGCCAAACTGGTTCTCATGCTTCTATTGTCTGTCTATTATTTTTATAAATCGGACGGTTTTAAGAAAAAAATGGAGAAAAATACTAGTAAATTTATGATGAAGACACATTTTTTAAAGGAAAGGTTTTAAGTTCAGCTACAGAACATCTTAAAGAAATCATGAAAGTATCCAACATATTAATATCATATCACGCAGCAGTGGGGATCAGCGATCATAAAGCTGTAGGAGTATTTGAACACAAAAGCATTTGGATTCTTTGATTTTTTTTTTAAATCACGTCCTTCATGTATGTGGTCAGTCGTCTCGTTTGAAACTTTTAAGTATGAGAAACATCAGAATCACTTCCTGTCAGGGAGGACGAGGAGCGTCAGCTGAAGTTTCTTCTGCCTGAAGTTTCAAATCTGACAGAGGAGTAGTGAAGGTCAGCTGAGGCCTGTGGAGACATGACATCACCTTCATCAGCAGCTCACCTGGTCGTCCCTCCAGGTAAACTCATCCTGAAGCGTCTTTCTTTGCTTCGTCTCAGTTTTTCCCTTCAACATGTCGCCATCAGAGAACAGTTGATATTTTCTTGTCTTGTATATCGACGTGCTCTTTTTGAATGTGTTATTGTTTGTTTATTGCTCATCTTCAGTCTGGGCTTAAATCTTAAATGATCAACAACTGTAGGGGAAGACAAAACACTAAGAAGGAGATCTGAAAGTTAAAAATGAAATTCTTCATCACCTCGTCTCTGACCTCTGACCGACCGTCTGACTTTCTCTCTGTAACACAAACAAAAGCGTTTATTAATATCAGATTTCATGCAGCTCTGAAAGGCGTCTGTTCAGAGGCTGCTGCACTCACTGCATCCTCTCCGTCGCCATGCCAACAGGATACTGAGCGTCACCGTGACGACCAGCAGGACGACACACAAGGCACCAGCGGTGGAGGTCAGGATCACACACTCATGTTTCCAGTTTACTGAAAAATGACGATTATACAAATTGTTATGTAATTATGATGTTAATGATGAATCTTTTACACTCCACACATTTTAACAAATAAAGGTAATCTGCTTTGAATATGAATAATTTGCTTCATTTGAAAACATGTTCTTTGTGTCTCCTTTGTTTCTTCTTATTCGGATGATATTTTTCTACTCATTTCACTGACGTTTATTTTTTTATCTTCTATTTATTAGTATTAATAATAACTAGCATAAATATGGAGCTGCTGGGGATAAATTGTTCTGTTTCATTCTCTGATATTTATAGTTTATGTATAAATATTTCAAATCGATGCATCGTCTCATAAGACTTTGTCTTGTTTCCATGTTTGTTTTGAGACTTCCTGTTTTATTTTGTAGTATTTTATGGTTTCCTCTTGTTTGAGGTCACTTTACTTCCTGCCCTGATGGCTTCCACCTGTGGGTCTTTTGCTCAGGTAAAGATACTTGTCTTGTCCTCAGTGTCAGACGGTCTCCATGTCTACCTTTGTTTCCTTGTTTCCTTCTTCCTCCCTCCTCCCTCCTATGCTCTGTATTTTTGTCTTTCTTTGTTTCATGTTTTTTTTCTCTCATTAAGAGATTTTCAGTTTTTTTTCCTCACAGGTGATTTTTCTAGTATAAGACTTTTATTTTGAATTTTATTTGATCCTGCTGGTGGACTCACCAGTCCTGCTGCTGACGGTCTTCCTGATCTCCAGGTCTCCATCTCTCAGGACACAGGACACCTTTGCTCCGCCCACCCAGGTTCCTCTAGGAACATAAACCTGTACGCTGATGACACCTGCCTCTCCGCCAGGGAGGATTCTGGGTCTGAGTGTCTGGAAACTGCCAGCGTGGTCCACCTCCTGGTCCACCTCCTGGTCCACCTGCCAGTCCACAGAGACCCGATCCTGGACCTCCAGTCCAGACGCCAGGCAGATCAGTGGGATGGGAAGGGAGGAGTCTGTGATGTCTGATGGAACCAGGAGGTGGACGACTGGACTGTGGAGGACCAGGTCTGACCAGATCCAGGTCCAGAAACATATTTTTTATATATATATATATATATATATATATATATATATATTTTACACAAATAGAAGGTAAAATAATTTCAAAGATGATTTATTAACATCAAAAAATCTACATGCTGGACCTTTACATGACTAATGATGATGTATAATGTTTCTATATGAATTCTTTTTGTGGATTTATTTTGGTCATTTCTTGGTAAATAAACACTAAGCTCAATAATGAACATAGTTATTAATGGATAAACAACAAAACAAACTGCTCATTTTCTTCATGTTAATGTTCAGAACTGAAACGAAAAAACTCACTTCCTGTTTGAAATCCTGGTTATGACAGTTATGAGTCAAATCCTGAAGAACCCAACCTCCATCTCTTCCTCACCTCCTCTTCCCTTCCTCCTCACCTCCTCTTCCCTTCCTCCTCACCTCCTCCTCACCTCCTCTTCCCTTCCTCCTCACCTCCTCTTCCCTTCCTCCTCACCTCCTCCTCACCTCCTCTTCCCTTCCTCCTCACCTCCTCCTCACCTCCTCTTCCCTTCCTCCTCACCTCCTCTTCACCTCCTCCTCACCTGAGACGGTCAGCGTCGTCCCGTCTCCAGTCAGCAGCATGAGGCCGTTGATGTGGACGCAGTAGTACCTGCCGGCGTCCTGCAGGGCGGCGCTGGAGATCTCCAGCAGACACAGCGTTTCGCTCCGAGCTGACGAGGTGAAGCGGCTGCTCAGGTGGAGGCTCACCTGTCCGACCTGCAGCCACGCCACCTGAGAGCACCGCCCACCCATCTGAGTGATGTCACAGCTGAGGGTGACCTTTGACCCCGGGGTCACCGACACGGAGCGGGGAGACTGGACCAACAGGGATCCAGCTGAGGCTGCAAACACACAGATCCGGATCAGGCCTGGATCAGTCTCAGCGCACCTCCTCCTGACCTCCAGGAGGCCAGAGGAGGAGGTGAGAAGCCTCCATGTTGAGCCTGACCTTCCTGTCTGACTGATTCCCTCAAATCTGAGAAAGTTAAAGTGTGATTTTAAGGGGAAGCAGAAGAGTTTCATCTGAGCAGAGCAACATCTCATCATCTTGAAACCACAAAGCTTTTATTTTGAAAGTGTTCATCCTGCCGATCAGCTCCAAACCAAACACACAGAGAGGAAGAATTTAAAATCTACAAGTGAGGATCACTGTTTATTGATATGATATAATGATAATAATGCTTCCTTTAATCCTGTGACAGCTGGGATAGAGTCCATACTGATGGTGGGTGGCTCAGCCTACTACTACTACTAATAATTATGTAATTAATAAAAGTAAACCTAATCATTTAAATCACATGCAAAATACACGGGGCCTTTTCATTAATTAATAATTACACTTTATTAAATTGTATGAAAGTAATATAATAATATAATTATAATAATACTTTATGGAATAAAAATGATAATTAATAATAGTCTAATCAAAAATAAAATAACCTCAATTTAATCATTTAAATTGAATATAAACTTGGAACACATTTTTACAAAATTAAAGACAACTTCTTATTAATATAGTTACACAAACAAAAACGGTAAATTCTTTGTCTTTTCATAATAGATGAAAGAAGTGAAAAATAAACCTAATTATTAACATATAAATATAGAACAAAAACAAAAACAACAATATGATAAAATATTGAAAAAAACAGAAAATTATAATAAAGTACAAATCATATAAACTTAAAAAAAACTTATTTTCTTTGAATGAAAAATAAGCTATTTCTTTATTATTTTTATTAAGAAATGATGATATTTGTCTTTTCTTACCACACAGATTCAGACAGAAGAGAGGAAGCAGCTTCAGCAGACGATCAGCCGACATGATGATGGAGAGAAGAGCAAATTAAGGTCACCGTGGTTACAGTTCCCCAGTGACAGGATGTGACATCACAATGTATCACTTTTTTTTTTTTAAAAAGAAGTGATACGATAACGGAAGATGGTCAGTTATTAGAGAAGCTTTAGGTATAATATTCACTGTGTGTGTGTATGTTATACATGAATCTAAATTTTTTTTTTACTTTTTCCTGACATAAATCTACATATCTTCTCCAACTCCAGATTTTCTGACGTTATTAATATTTAATGTGAAACAGGAGCAGCTGTGGTCGTTTCTTTCAGCTGGAGTTCTGGTTGTCATGGCGATAATCCAGGTGGGAGGGGCCTTCAGGCTGTAGGTGGCCATGGTGATGTTCTGGATGGGCAAGGTCAGCATACACATCATCAGGATCTATGGAAGCGTAGCTCTGGTTGTGATCAAGGTCGTCTTCAAGGTCGTCCCCAGGGTCGTTCAGACCGCCGTCTCTTTTCAACGTGTTTTTCCTGCTGAATGCTCGGTACAAAGACACCGTGATGACGAACTGGAGCACCTGGAGACAGACGGAGACAAACACTGGGGACAGTTTTTTAAACTTTTAAACCTTTAAAGTGAGTTTCTTCAAACTCTGAACGGTCACCAGAAGACGAGCAGCCTCTGGATTTATTACCTGGATCAATAGGAGACCTGCGTCCATGGCAACGATCGTCAGGATGTTTTCCTGCAGCCAATCAGTGACCTTCTGTTTACAGCCCTGAAAACAACAAACCCATAACAAACAGAGAAACATCACAAAGTCCTCCTTTTTGATTTTCCTCGACCTGGATGACTGAGAACCTACAAACGATATCACAAAGTCCAGAAACACAAAACATGATCCTGATGATCCAGTACTACAGTACCTGATGTACCTGTGCTACAGTACCTGATGCACCTGTGCTACAGTACCTGATGTACCTGTGCTACAGTACCTGATGTACCTGTGCTACAGTACCTGATGTACCTGTGCTACAGTACCTGATGCACCTGTACTACAGTACCTGATGTACCTGTGCTACAGTACCTGATGTACCTGTGCTACAGTACCTGATGTACCTGTGCTACAGTACCTGATGTACCTGTGCTACAGTACCTGATGCACCTGTGCTACAGTACCTGATGCACCTGTGCTACAGTACCTGATGTACCTGTGCTAAAGTACCTGATGCACCTGTACTACAGTACCTGATGCACCTGTACTACAGTACCTGATGCACCTGTGCTACAGTACCTGATGTACCTGTACTACAGTACCTGATGTACCTGTGCTACAGTACCTGATGCACCTGTGCTACAGTACCTGATGTACCTGTGCTGCTAAAGTACCTGATGTACCTGTGCTGCTAAAGTACCTGATGTACCTGTGCTGCTAAAGTACCTGATGTACCTGTGCTACAGTACCTGATGTACCTGTGCTGCTAAAGTACCTGATGTACCTGTGCTGCTAAAGTACCTGATGCACCTGTGCTACAGTACCTGATGCACCTGTGCTACAGTACCTGATGCACCTGTGCTACAGTACCTGATGTACCTGTACTACAGTACCTGATGCACCTGTGCTACAGTACCTGATGCACCTGTGCTACAGTACCTGATGTACCTGTGCTGCTAAAGTACCTGATGTACCTGTGCTGCTAAAGTACCTGATGTACCTGTGCTGCTAAAGTACCTGATGTACCTGTGCTACTAAAGTACCTGATGTACCTGTACTACAGTACCTGATGCACCTGTGCTGCAGTACCTGATGCACCTGTGCTACAGTACCTGATGTACCTGTACTACAGTACCTGATGTACCTGTGCTGCAGTACCTGATGTACCTGTGCTACAGTACCTGATGTACCTGTGCTGCTAAAGTACCTGATGTACCTGTGCTACAGTACCTGATGTACCTGTACTACAGTACCTGATGTACCTGTGCTACAGTACCTGATGCACCTGTGCTACAGTACCTGATGTACCTGTGCTGCTAAAGTACCTGATGTACCTGTGCTACAGTACCTGATGTACCTGTGCTACTAAAGTACCTGATGTACCTGTACTACAGTACCTGATGTACCTGTGCTGCAGTACCTGATGCACCTGTGCTACAGTACCTGATGTACCTGTGCTACAGTACCTGATGTACCTGTGCTGCTAAAGTACCTGATGTACCTGTACTACAGTACCTGATGTACCTGTGCTGCTAAAGTACCTGATGTACCTGTACTACAGTACCTGATGCACCTGTGCTACAGTACCTGATGCACCTGTGCTACAGTACCTGATGTACCTGTGCTGCTAAAGTACCTGATGTACCTGTGCTACTAAAGTACCTGATGTACCTGTACTACAGTACCTGATGTACCTGTGCTGCAGTACCTGATGTACCTGTGCTACAGTACCTGATGTACCTGTGCTGCTAAAGTACCTGATGTACCTGTGCTACAGTACCTGATGTACCTGTGCTGCAGTACCTGATGTACCTGTACTACAGTACCTGATGTACCTGTGCTGCTAAAGTACCTGATGTACCTGTGCTACAGTACCTGATGTACCTGTGCTGCAGTACCTGATGTACCTGTGCTACAGTACCTGATGCACCTGTGCTACAGTACCTGATGTACCTGTGCTACAGTACCTGATGCACCTGTGCTACAGTACCTGATGCACCTGTGCTACAGTACCTGATGTACCTGTGCTGCTAAAGTACCTGATGTACCTGTGCTACTAAAGTACCTGATGTACCTGTACTACAGTACCTGATGTACCTGTGCTGCAGTACCTGATGCACCTGTGCTACAGTACCTGATGTACCTGTGCTGCTAAAGTACCTGATGTACCTGTGCTGCTACAGTACCTGATGTACCTGTGCTGCTAAAGTACCTGATGTACCTGTGCTGCTAAAGTACCTGATGTACCTGTGCTACTAAAGTACCTGATGTACCTGTACTACAGTACCTGATGTACCTGTGCTGCAGTACCTGATGTACCTGTGCTACAGTACCTGATGTACCTGTGCTGCTAAAGTACCTGATGTACCTGTGCTACAGTACCTGATGCACCTGTGCTACAGTACCTGATGTACCTGTGCTGCTAAAGTACCTGATGTACCTGTGCTACTAAAGTACCTGATGTACCTGTACTACAGTACCTGATGTACCTGTGCTGCAGTACCTGATGTACCTGTGCTACAGTACCTGATGTACCTGTGCTGCTAAAGTACCTGATGTACCTGTGCTACAGTACCTGATGTACCTGTGCTGCAGTACCTGATGTACCTGTACTACAGTACCTGATGTACCTGTGCTGCTAAAGTACCTGATGTACCTGTGCTACAGTACCTGATGTACCTGTGCTGCAGTACCTGATGTACCTGTGCTACAGTACCTGATGCACCTGTGCTACAGTACCTGATGCACCTGTGCTACAGTACCTGATGTACCTGTGCTGCCAAAGTACCTGATGTACCTGTGCTACTAAAGTACCTGATGTACCTGTACTACAGTACCTGATGTACCTGTGCTGCAGTACCTGATGCACCTGTGCTGCTAAAGTACCTGATGTACCTGTGCTACAGTACCTGATGTACCTGTGCTGCTAAAGTACCTGATGTACCTGTGCTACTAAAGTACCTGATGTACCTGTACTACAGTACCTGATGTACCTGTGCTGCAGTACCTGATGCACCTGTGCTGCTAAAGTACCTGATGTACCTGTGCTACTAAAGTACCTGATGTACCTGTACTACAGTACCTGATGTACCTGTGCTGCAGTACCTGATGTACCTGTGCTGCTAAAGTACCTGATGTACCTGTGCTGCAGTACCTGATGTACCTGTGCTGCAGTACCTGATGTACCTGTGCTACAGTACCTGATGCACCTGTGCTGCTAAAGTACCTGATGTACCTGTGCTACAGTACCTGATGCACCTGTGCTGCTAAAGTACCTGATGTACCTGTGCTGCTAAAGTACCTGATGTACCTGTGCTGCTAAAGTACCTGATGTACCTGTACTACAGTACCTGATGTACCTGTGCTAAAGTACCTGATGTACCTGTACTACAGTACCTGATGTACCTGTACTACAGTACCTGATGTACCTGTGCTAAAGTACCTGATGTACCTGTACTACAGTACCTGATGTACCTGTGCTGCTAAAGTACCTGATGTACCTGTGCTAAAGTACCTGATGTACCTGTACTACAGTACCTGATGTACCTGTGCTGCTAAAGTACCTGATGTACCTGTACTACAGTACCTGATGTACCTGTGCTGCAGTACCTGATGCACCCGTGCTGCAGTACCTGATGTACCTGTGCTACAGTACCTGATGTACCTGTGCTGCAGTACCTGATGTACCTGTGCTGCTAAATTACCTGATGTACCTGTGCTACAGTACCTGATGTACCTGTGCTACAGTACCTGATGTACCTGTGCTGCAGTACCTGATGTACCTGTGCTACAGTACCTGATGTACCTGTGCTGCTAAAGTACCTGATGTACCTGTGCTACAGTACCTGATGTACCTGTGCTGCTAAAGTACCTGATGTACCTGTGCTGCTAAAGTACCTGATGTACCTGTGCTAAAGTACCTGATGTACCTGTGCTGCTAAAGTACCTGATGTACCTGTGCTACAGTACCTGATGTACCTGTGCTGCTAAAGTACCTGATGTACCTGTGCTGCTAAAGTACCTGATGTACCTGTGCCACAGCACCTGATGTACCTGTGCTGCTAAAGTACCTGATGTACCTGTGCTGCTAAAGTACCTGATGTACCTGTGCCACAGCACCTGATGTACCTGTGCTGCTAAAGTACCTGATGTACCTGTGCTGCTAAAGTACCTGATGTACCTGTGCCACAGCACCTGATGTACCTGTGCTGCTAAAGTACCTGATGTACCTGTGCTAAAGTACCTGATGTACCTGTGCTGCTAAAGTACCTGATGTACCTGTGCTGCTAAAGTACCTGATGTACCTGTGCCACAGCACCTGATGTACCTGTGCTGCTAAAGTACCTGATGTACCTGTGCTGCTAAAGTACCTGATGTACCTGTGCTACTAAAGTACCTGATGTACCTGTGCTAAAGTACCTGATGTACCTGTGCTGCTAAAGTACCTGATGTACCTGTGCTACAGTACCTGATGTACCTGTGCTGCTAAAGTACCTGATGTACCTGTGCTAAAGTACCTGATGTACCTGTGCTGCTAAAGTACCTGATGTACCTGTGCTACAGTACCTGATGTACCTGTGCTAAAGTACCTGATATACCTGTACCGCAGTACCTGGCTGTAGGAGCTGTTTCCGCGGCCGTGCAGCGATGTTGTGACGTTCATCAGCTCAGAGCACCAGGTGAGGGCGGGACTAGACCACCTGAAACAAGAACAAGGAAGTAGGTCTGGACCTGTCAGGTTCAGGCTCTGGATGAAGGAGTTCTTCAGCCAATCGGAAGGCCCCGTCTGGCCACAACACCTCTCCTGTCGGATCAAACAGTCATGTTGTTGTGATGCTGCTGTTACCTTGTTGTTATCTAGTGATGTTGTTATGTTGTTGTCATGTTGAGATTCTGTTATGTTGTTGTGATGTTGTTGTTATCTAGTGATGTTTTTGTTACCTTGTTGTTATCTTGGGATGTTGTTGTTATGTTGTGATTCTGGTATGTTGTTGTGATGTTGTTATCTAGTGATGTTTTTGTTACCTTGTTGTTATCTTGGGATGTTGTTGTTATGTTGTGAGTCTGGTATGTTGTTGTGATGTTGTTGTTATGTTATTGTTACCTTGTTATATACAGTAGTGATGTTGTTATGTTGTGATTCTGGTATGTTGTTGTGATGTTGTTGTTATCTAGTGATGTTGTTGTGATGCTGTTCTTATCTAGTGATGTTATTGTTATGTTGTTGTTACCTTGTTATATACAGTAGTGATGTTGTTATGTTGTGATTCTGTTATGTTGTTGTGATGTTGTTGTTATCTAGTGATGTTGTTGTGATGCTGTTCTTATCTAGTGATGTTGTTGTTATGTTATTGTTACCTTGGTATATACAGTAGTGATGTTGTGATTCTGTTATGTTGTTGTGATACTGTTGTTATCTAGTGAAGTTGTTGTCATGTTGTTGTGATTCTGTTGTCATGTTGTTGTTATGTTGTCATGTTGTTATGTTGTTGTTATGTTGTTGTGATGTTGTCGTTATCTACAGTAGTGATGTTGTCATGTTGTTGTTGTTGTCATGTTGTTGTTATGTTGTTGTCATATTGTGATGTTGTGTTATCTTGTTTTTATGTTGTTATCTACAGTAGTGATGTTGTCATGTTGTTGTTGTTGTCATGTTGTTATGTTGTTGTCATGTTGTGATGTTGTGTTATCTTGTTTTTATGTTGTTATCTACAGTAGTGATGTTGTTGTTGTTGTTATGTTGTTGTTATCTTGTTGTGATGTTGTTACGATGTTGTGATGTTGTTGTGATATTGTTGTCAGGTTGTTGTTATCTTGTTGTTAGATTGTGATGTTGTAGTGATGTTGTTGTTATGTTGTTGTGATGTCGTTGTCAGGTTGTTGTTATCTTGTTGTTCGATTGTGATGTTGTAGTGATGTTGTCGTGTTGTTATGTTGTTGTTGTGATGTCGTTGTCAGGTTGTTGTTATCTTGTTGTTGGATTGAGATGTTGTTGTTATCTTGTTGTTATCTTGTTGTTATATTGTGATGTTCTTGTGTGTCGTTGTCAGGTTGTTGTTATCTTGTTGTTAGATTGAGATGTTGTTGTCATGCTGTTGTTATCTTGTTGTTATATTGTGATGCTGTTGTGATGTCGTTGTCAGCTTGTTGTTATCTCGACTCACATAGTTCTGGATTTTGTCCATCAGTCTGTCCAGACTGCTGCTGTAGCCATACTGAAGGATGATTTGATCCACGCTCAGATCCAGACCCTGTTCAATCTGAGCATCAGTAACATTATTATTATTATTATTACTATTATTATTATTATTATTATTATAATACAACTACTGCTACTGCTACTATGTCAGATAAAGGATGAAATGTGACTACTACTACTACTACTTCACATACATTAAATACATTTAGATATTTACCCCTTATTATTGTTGCTTAGTTCTGGACCGGTCTGGTTATCTGGTTCTGATCCAGGACCAGGACCAGACTTATGTCTCACCTTATTTCTGTTGATGATCAGCAGCAGTGTGACGAACAGCTGGCCCAGGACCAGGACCACGAGGAACACCAGGTACTGAGGAGGACCAGTGTGAGTGAGTAACAGTACTACAGTACTAACAATGCTACAGTACTACAGTACTAACAGTGCTACAGTACGATAGTGCTACAGTACTAACAGTACTAACAGTGCTACAGTACGATAGTGCTACAGTACTAACAGTACTAACAGTGCTACAGTACTAACAGTGCTACAGTACTATAGCGCTACAGTACTACAGTACTAACAGTGCTACAGTACTAACAGTACTAACAGCGCTACAGTACTAACAGTGCTACAGTACTAACAGTGCCACAGTACTAACAGTGCTAACAGTGCTACAGTACTAATAGTGCTACAGTACTACAGTGTTAACAGTGCTACAGTACTAACAGTACTAACAGTGCTACAGTGCTATAGTGCTACAGTACTAACAGTACTAACAGTGCTACAGTGCTACAGTACTACAGTACTAACAGTACTAACAGTGCTACAGTACTATAGTGCTACAGTACTAACAGTACTAACAGTGCTACAGTACTATAGTACTACAGTACTAACAGTACTAACAGTGCTACAGTACTATAGTGCTACAGTACTAACAGTACTAACAGTGCTACAGTACTATAGTACTAACAGTGCTACAGTACTACAGTACTAACAGTGCTACAGTACTACAGTACTAACAGTGCTATAGTGCTACAGTGCTAC